>JAKCPI010023501.1:0-107431 GCA_023213315.1 Euborellia annulipes | reverse complement strand
TTCGTTTATTTAATTAATTTTTTCGTAATATTCATTTTATTGTTTCAGGTAAGAGAGTTTTTCGTTTTATATCAACACAACGCTTTGAGTAAGTAAAAATTTTCTGTTTAAAAAAAAGCCAAGATGAATTCATTCACATAATCCTCAACAGGGTAAAGTGCAAATTTTTTTCTCCCTCTCCATTTACGCCGAATAAAAAATTCACTTTTTCTTTTTAACAAATAATTAGGCGGAGAATTTAAGTTAGGGTGCCTTTTTAATTTTCCTGCTCTCTCACTTTCTCGCTAGTTGATTGTTCATTTTAATCCGTTATTATATTATATTAACACAACCGCTTAATTTTATAACCTAATTAAATTCCCTCATTTAAATTTTATTACCTGGAATGTTTCCATTGACCCATACGGAAAACAAAAACTAATAGTCAAGTGTTAAAACTATTAAAGTTATATACGAGCGACGAGCGATATAAAATTTTTAATTTTATAAATATAATAAAATTTGTTAAAGATCCCAAAGAGAAGAAAAAACATTGCTACATATGTTTTTTTTTAATTATTGTTCAGAGCGGGCCAGGCATCCATGTTTTTTATCAACGCTGAATTCGTGGATCACTCTGGAGCAATGAATCGAAAAAAAATTGTTGAGACTCACCCAAATGATAATGCAGGCTCTTTCGGACTCTCTAATCCAGTGATTCCCAACCTTTTTGACGTTCGGCCCACTTTTTCCGTAAAAAAAAAAAAACGCTGAGGCCCAGTGCATATCAGTGGCGGATTAATGCAATTTTGTCGGGGGGGGGGGGTTTTTTATTTAAGGACTTTGTCGGCATCTATGGCCATTTAGACTCCTTTCCTATTTTATTTAAATTGATTGGTAACAAATTCAATTGAAATTAAAGCCCGGAAATCATAATTTCTTTAGATTGCTAGTTTTTATAATATTGTGAATTTCTTCTCGGGGGGGGGGGGCGATGGCCCCCCTTTAATCCGCCCCCTGGTGCATATATATAATTTTATATATCAATGAACATTCGAGTAGATAAATTGCGTTTTCTGGAAATAAAAGTAAATAATTAAAGTGAAATATTTCAGTATTTTTTTTTATAAATGATGAAATATTTAACATTAAAATAAAAAAAATAATTAATATGAGATCTCGAGAGCTTTTGACAAAGATTATTACATTTTGGAAAATCAAATCCAAAGGCCATAGGACGGTGAGTATAGTGAATCGGCCCCCAAAGGATATCTGGCTCGTCGTTTCAGGAAATGTTGGTAAATTGATCCTGCGAGTTTCAGATCGCTATCTATTAGCGTTCTGTATAAGTTCGATTCACAAGTTTCTGAGAAAAATCGTTTTACCTGATTTTTAGTTTTTTCGGTTTATTCAGAAACGCTAGTAAGATGTGAAACTCGCAAGATAAATGAACGATATTTTATTTAAAGAAATAAAATAAACAAAAGGAGGATGTCAGCCAAACAGGATAGTATCTATTGAATCGAAAATCTCAATAAAAGAAAAACATTTCGGCTTTAATTAAATAATGCCATCCTGTTTGGATCCTCTTATTTTATTTATCTAATGGTTCGACAGCCACTTCTTCTCATCGAAATAACGTCAAATTCATTTTACTTTACGTTTTGCATCCCATAAAAAGAAGGATAATTATGCAAATCAGATTCTAAGACATATTTTATATTCAAATTCTACCAAAATATGGAGTTAATATGCAAAAATATCGAATATGATTAGGATTCAAAACAGAATCGTTTTTAGATCAAATTGAATCAACTGCGATCTTATTTTAGTTAGAACTTCGAGTATTTTTCTAATATGCATAGAATTTAACTAACAAGAAAAATGTATTTTGGACTCTGATTACGAATAGAAAGTAAAAAATTAGGCTGAACAGATTGTTATTAAAAATTTTTTTTTCTTTAACCTTAAAAAGGCAAAAACCTCAAATTTATTATACATCTAATAATTTGCTTCTCTATTTTTCGCAACATGGTCTGGCTGTCTGTCTGTTTTCAATTTGAAGGAATTGAGGTAAGAGGTTGGAATTTTATATTTAAGTTAGGCAAAAAATAACCTTTTAATCAAAATCGGTCAAAAAGTACTAGAACTTTACTGATGTAGTTTTTCAGTTTTTTTCGATTTTCTCAAAATTTGCTCTAACGATTTTTATTAAAATTCAAAAATCAATTATTTTTTACATGCTCTTTAAAATGTATATTCTCATTTTGCCCTTGAAATCTTTTGAAGACCACTTTACTCTTGTACTTCATAGAAAAGATAGCAAGAAATGGTTGCCATGGTAACAAAATATAAATATTTTAAGATTATCAATATTGACATTTGTCAACATCTATAACCTCTCGGCCACGGGCGGTGGGGGGTCGTTATATAATATTATTAATAATTTTATTTTGATAAATTTTCCATTGATAAGAAAAATTAGACTGTGTTTATTAATTAAAGAATTTTTTAATGTGAATATATAATTTTGTTGTTATATAATTTTTTTGTATAAAAATAGTGAGGTGGTTGAAAAAAAAAAATTAAGAAGTAGAAATTGAAGGAAGGGGTGAGTTCAATAATAATAATAATAATAATAGTATGGCGTGAGTGGAAGCGATAAAAGCTAAAAACCTTAACGCCATATTTGAAATGTTTAACATTATCATTAATAGAATAGAAAAAGCTAAAAGTGAAAGGGAAAAGTTGTGAGGGAAGAAGGGCGGGGGGGGGGTAAAAAAAGGTGTAAGTTTATTTATTAATTAAGTAAAATTTGCATTTATATATGATAAAAAGGAAATTATATAAATTTCCTGTTAAATAGTAAAAAAATTAAATAATGCATTTTTTTTTTAACTCCATAAAATTTTATATGAGAGGAAATTTTTCGTTAAACATTTAACAAAAGATTAGTTGTAGTGATCGAACAGGCATAGATAGGGAGTGGGTGAAAGTGCTTAAAGGGACATATTCACTTTGCCCTTAAGCAGATGTTTCTTGGTACAAACTTTCGCCATTAGGATTATTAAATCAACATGATTTAAAGTCAATTTCAATTCAAACAACTCCATTAGGACACACAACGTTGCTAGGACAGAAAGAGAGAGAGAGAGAGAGGGTGGAGAAGAGAACTAACAAACTAACTATAGTACTATACATGATAGATATAGATAAAGCATAAATTAATTAAATTTCCTAATTATATTAATTAGTTGGGGTGAAATTTTGATAAAAAAATCTATTTGTCTTTAGTTTAATTGCATGTACCTATGTGATATGTACAAACAGAGGGGAAACTAAGAAATAGGAGCTGACAAAATAAGAATTTCTGCCATCAATCATGGATTATTTTAATAATTGTAAAATACACTCACCAGAGGAATTTAAACTTTTTCTTTGGGGTGGGCGAAAATTAAGCCATTTGGTATTCAAAGAGCATAAATAAAATCATCGGACTGCCTGCGATCCGAACCCGCGACCCTTGGTATAGCATGCTACCAACTACACCAAGCCGGGTTTTCCCCCCCCCCCTTTTCCCTTTCTTTTTTTTTTTTTTCTCTTCCCTTTTTTTTTTTTTTTTCTTTTTTTTTTTTTTTAAGGCCTCCAAGTTGTAGATATTTTAAATAGCTTTAACCCCCCCCTTAAAAAACTCATTGTGTGGTTTTATGAAACCACGATGCAAGTGAAACTTTTTTTTTCGGATCGTAGGCGTTTAATTGAAAATTTTCAGTCAATCTTAACTTAATAATTGGAAAATGGGAATGAAAATGGGTAATCAATAGACGCATGTTAAAAACTGAGAACAATATTTATTTAGTAATTGAAGATTTAAATCATATTAAATTATTTTAAAAATTATATTTTATCAACTTAAAAATTGAATAATTAAATCTCACAACTATTTTTTTTTAAATTCGTCATATATAGTAAATTTCAAATTGCTCATTTTTGTCGTCACGAATTGTGACGTCATGTCTTGTAGCGTCACGGACTTTGTAACGCGACATGCTGATAAAAGAGCGAAAAAATTTGAGGCCATCAAATAAAAGTTCCACTTTAAAAAAAAAAAAAGTTGGTCGATTCAAAATTGTGGTCGCTGGAAACTTTCAAAATCGGCACCTTAAGATAAAATATAAATATTTAGAATAATTTTCTGAAACGAGTTGTTTGATAAATTACGGTTTACGCCGAAGGCGGGCGGCACAACTAGCTCTCCTTATATTAGAACTGGATTGCTCGGTGTAGTAAAAACAAAAACTTAAAGTCGCTCCTATAACCAAGTTCAGTATGTAAACTTACATTTTTTAAAACTCTATTAGATTTAGAATTCCTTGTTTCAACAAAAATTTTTTTTTTAAGACTGCATTTTAATTTAAAAGAACAAGAAAAAAACAACTTGAGCTCCATATACTCTTTTTTTTTTTTATATAAATAAATATTTGGTCGTTTGCTTGTTCATTGCTATTCCGCTCTCTTCTCGGTTGTTTTGTTTAAAGAATGCAAGAAGAATGGATGGAGTTGTGGTGGGGTTGAAAAGATGTCCAACTGTGCATCTCGGCAAAAAAAAAATGGCATATGCATGCATTCTCCCTCATCAAATAAATATAATATATGGTAATTTAAGCAGATCAAGAAAGGGAGAGAGACTTCCTCTTCTTGTCCTCTTTTCGCCATTTTGTGACTTCTTTATCAATCTTGCATTGAGAGCAAGAAGGATTTATCTATTTTTTATAATATTTGAACAAAAAAAAATCATTTTAATATTTATATTTAAAAAAAAGTAAAAATTGACGCTACCATCACACGAGACTATTTAAATATACAAGGCATCTCAAAAAAAAAATCCATCTATAAAATATGTGCCTGGAGTCTTTTTATTGTGAATGATAAGAATTTTTGATAGTCATTTTATAATACTAAGCACCCAAGTGCTTAATAATTTATTAGGGGAAATTATTACTTTCTCTTATCCTATGTATGAAATATATAGAGAAAGTATTGCGATCATGTCAAAAATTCGATGTCGAGATGGATATACATGTTTTGAGGTCCCCTGAGTCCAAAAAGTGGGTCCCGCAAACTGGTCTGTGTGGACATTTTTAAGAATGAAGGAATTGAGCTAGGGGGTTGAAATTTTATATTTAAATTAGACACCCTCCTGAGGCGTGAAAATAAACTTTTGATCAAAATGGGAAAAAAAGTACTAGTACTTTACTAATGTATTTTTTCACTTTTTTTTTGTTGATTTTCTTAAAATTTGCTCCAACGATTTTGATTAAAATTCAAAAATCAATTATTTTTTAGATGCTCTTTAAAATGTATATTCTCATTTTGCTACCCCCCCTCCACCTAAATGAAGAAATTAAAAAATACGAATTTTTTTTTAAATAATTTTTAACCGCTTTTAAAACCCTCGGGGCTTGGTGTGGTGGTTAGCGTGCTGGCCTTCATTACCAAGGATCGCGGGTTCCCATCCCGTCTCAAGCGACAAAATCTTTTCAATTTAATTGGCTACCAATAAATTGAAATAAATGGAGCTAGGTCTAAATGGCCTCCGTTGCCGAAAAAGACCTTAAATAAATTTAAAAGTAAACACAATGATTACTAATTTAATTATCTACAACTTATAGAGCGAATTTTTTTTTTAAAATATCTTTTTATTTAATGCGATTAAAGATAAAACTAAAAAAAAAAATTTTTTTCGAAAATCAAAAAAAGGGGCTTCTCTAAGTTGTAGATATTTTAAATAGCTTTAATTTAAAAATAGCTTCAAAATTGTGGCCGCTGGAGATTCTCCCAAAATTAGCACCCCGAGACGCGCCTCTTAAGTAATCATAACGACAGTAAAGAAAATCTGGTGTGACTGGCGCACTGCACACAACTTTCTCTTACCTTCGGTAATCGAAAGTTGTGTACTGTGCTTGTCTCACCAGATTTTTTGTGTCGACATGTATTTAGTTTCCGACAGTACGGAACATTCTATTTTCAAGTTGTACAATTTATAAGTTTGGCAAAATATTTATATTTTGTTACCATGGCAACCATTTCTCCTATCTTTTCTATGGAGTACAAGAGTAAAGAGGTCTTCAGAAGATTTCAATGACAAAATGAGAATATACATTTTAAAGAGAATCTAAAAAATAATTGATTTTTGAATTAAAAAAAAAATCGTTGGAGCGAATTTAGAGAAAATCGAAAAAAACTGAAAAAGTGCATCAGTAAAGTACTAGTACTCTTTGGTCGATTTTGTTCAAAAGCTTCGTGTCAGGTCCCATGGGGGTGCCTAACTTAAATATAAAATTTCAACCTCCTAGCTCTTTTCGTTCTTGAGATATTTTGTTCACAGACAGACAGACACACACACACACAGACAGACCATGTCGCGAAAACCACTTTTTGGATTCAGGGGACCTCAAAACGTGAAGATCCATCAAAATCTCGACATCGAATTTTTGACATGAATCCAATACTTTCTCTCTCTATATATATTAACATATATATAGAGGTAAGAGAAAGTAATAAACACATACACTATCTCAAACATACACTGGTTACCCTTGGGCGTTTCCGCCTACCTCCACCCAATAAGCTTGAATAGATAAAATAATATAAATCTAAATTAAGTTTGGTTTAGATGATTTTGGAAGAAATAGAAATTACTGAATTTTTGTGTTTAATATAACCTCTCAGTGATATGAAATTTTTCTATTGCTTCATATAAAATTGTTTCCAAAATCAGAGAGAGTTTGAGGACCTTTGTATTAGTTAGTAATATTTTATAGAAACTGATTTATTGCTTATTGATTATAATTAAAGGCCCTGAAAATGGGTGGGGCTCAATCGTCGCGACGTTACGAGATTGAAATTTATATTTTAGGCGGCTGAATGAAAATTTTTATTTATTTCATCCTCATTAAATAAACAACGTAGTATAGAAACGAGAAAAAGATTATGAACCCCTGGCCTAATTCCTCTAAATTTATTATAATATATTTTTTTGCTCAATTACTTTTTATTATCAAATTTTATATGGATAATCATATTATTTATTTTCACAAACATTCAGAACAATTTCTAAAAACATCATTTACTCAGAGGACCTGTGTTGCTTGTATGTTCATGTAATTCAATGAATAACAAGCATCAATCATTTTGAGACGAATGATCCCTCAAATGATCCAGCATGCTACCAAGCCATCGTATCTCAATCCACTTTGTCGAGAGGAGGGGAGGGGGGGAGCTTAATCGAATTACCCCTTTGCCTAAAACTAATCGAATTAATTTCTAGATTAGCAGTTTTATTTATTTTTTTTAATATAAAAAAAGAGAGGCCACGAGATAATGTTATTTTCTCGAAAATTTTATTATCACTTTTTTTTTAATTTAAATTTTAAATATGTACGACCTCTCGGAAGATAATTTATTAACTAGGGAAGTGTCATATCTGTTGTGTTATTTTTTCCATTTTTAACATTCTACATTGATATGATTAAATATGAATATCTTTTTTTTTTTAAGAAATAAATTCAACTGAAATAGAGAATTTAAAAAAAAAAAATAGCGAGAGAGATGAAAATAATTAAAGAATAATAACGAGTTTTACATTTGTATAAGCATGAGAAAAAAATTGAACAAATTTCAATTTTCCTAAAAAAAAAAATAATTAATAGCCTACAGTAAAACTCCTCTAAGCCCCCTAAGGTGGGACTGAGAGACCCTAGCCGGTTAATCCGAGGTTTCGGTGAATTCATTTTCTTCACACGTTTTCGTTTTCCTAACTCGCTCATTTCTGTTTAAGAAATCTCAAGCCTATGAAGTAGAAAAAGAGACGGAAGCAAGCGAGTAAACAAATTCGGGAACTCCTCCTCCTCCCTCTTCACCATCTGAACCAACATATTGTACAATGTTGCACCACTCAGTTTAATTAAAATACAAAAAAAAAAAAAAAATTAATGTATATATGTAATTTTATTGGTGCTGGGTAGGCAGCCAGGATTAGAAATAAAACACAAATTTTATTTAATTCTGCTCGTCGACGTTTCGGGTGCTAATCGCCCTCTTCCTCAGGACTGAGCAGGCGTCAATTATAACAATACGATGTCATTTGTTGTGAAATTTTGCCTAGACATTTGCTGTAACATCATCTTGTATTGAAACCAAGAATACTTGCTATATAGAATTACATATTGTAATCAAAATGTTTAAAATATCACAGCAAATGACATCGTATTGTTATAATTGATTCCTGCTCAGTCCTGAGGAAGGGGGCGATTAGCACCCGAAACGTCGACGAGCAGAAAATAAAATTTCTTTTATTTCTAATTCTGGCTGCCTACTCAGCACCAATAATACACAGAGTTTCCAGCCTAAGAAAATATTATCTTTAATGTTTTAATATCTGAAATATATGTAATTTATAATACTAATGGGATAGGCCGGTTAATCCGAGGACCGGTTGATCCGAGGCCTAAGAGGGGTTTTACTGTAATAATAAAAATGTTAATTTTTGTTATAATAACATGCATTACTGTGCTTTCCTAGTATCTTGTAGCATTCCCACTTATAAGGGTGGAAGAGTCTTTTAGTTGAGAGAATAAATCTCTAACCACTCACCAAATTAATGAAATTTTTTTTTATTATAATTTTTTTTGATTAATATCCAAGAATAAAAAACTCCTAAAATTGGAGACTAAAGTTTTCTTTTGTTATTCCAGAGAAAATCTTTATCAGCTTTTCTAAATTTTCTCTCCCTATTCTTTTTTTTTATATCAAAGAAAAGAAGAAATTAATTCAATTTTTCCCCCCTAAATCTGAATTCTAACCACAAATTGCCTCCTTTAGAGAGGTCCGGGTTGAATATTTTTTTTTTTTTTTCTCTTTTTCTTCTTCTTTTTTTCGTAATAATAATAAAGCGATATTGTTCATGGAGAATGCAGAGAATAATCAAGACGAAGCCAATGAGAAAATGAAGAATGAAGAAGTGAATGAAGGAATGAATGAATCTTTATGCGAGACAGGTTCATCTGAGATGAGAGACGAGATGAAATGAGATGAGATGAGGTTTCCGCCCGGAATTTTAAAGGTGCAAAAAAAAGGAGGCGATTTTAATCATCTTTGAAAATAGGTCATTCGAGAAAGCTAATCATTAGACATTCATCCACCGCAAAAACTAACTCTCTAGAATTACGACCTTAGTTATAGTTGAAGAAATTTTATGAAACTAAATTACTATTAGCTGGTAGTATATGGTGGTATATCCCCTTAGACAAAAATATTAAATAAATACAATATTTTTGTAAGAGCCTCCTAAGAATTATATAAAAAGCATGATCGTTACAATAAGTTATTTGAAATTGATTTTAACAAAGATGGTTCAGAACTGGTTATATATTTAATATTCTATCAAATCGAAAACTTGGTGGGTGGCTGCTTAGTACAATACGATGTGATTAAAATTAGAGTCCTCATTCCAATCCACAAAATGGCACAATTGCAAAGTCGCTGCGTCAGCAAAAATAAAAAATAAATAAAAGAAGAAGAAGTAGAAGAAGAAGAGTGATAAACTTTGCACTTTGCAAATTCCAATTTTAGAATTATCTAACTTTTCAATTCTTCAAGACAGAGAATGAGAAAGGGTTTAAAGAAAGGGTAAAGGAAAGTATTAAAGTGATATATAATAGGCCTATATTAATCCCATAATAATAATAGAAGGCATAAAGAATGAAAAGTTATTTTCTGTATATGAGACCAATTGAAACTGAAATCGTATGTGAGCATTGATGATTCACTTATTGTTGTATTATTTATATCAATTTTAATTAAATTTTTATCGGATATCTCGTAATTATAAAATTTTCAAAAATATTCCGTATCTCTCATAATTATTAATATTAATTGGCAAAAAGCCTTAGAAATCAAATGAATACTATCCATTCAGCTAGGTAATATGAATAACTAATGAAAAAAAGGGATAATTGTAATATTTTCTTTAGGAAGGATTTGTAAATACACGCAGCCAAAAATAATACACTCTCGATTCCCCATGGATGTTCAGACGTTTCAAGTAAAATTTATTCCGTGAACAATTGTAGTGGGAGAGTGTTTTGGATTATACATAGTTGTCATTAAATTCTACCACATATTCTATTTAATGTGCATTCTTCACATTACTTGATGAGGCCTCTTTAAATGCGACGTCATCAGACTTAAAATCCCCGTTTATTTTGAAATTAAACAAAAATTTAAAAAATATTGGCCACACTCGTCACAAACAGGCGACACAGCTAACCCTTGTAAAACGTTTCTTTATACGCATACTTCATATGAAGGTGGTAAACATTTTGGAAAAAGGGAGGATTTCAAAAATTCTATTCTAGAAGTAGGTAGTTCAGAATAAGATAGTTTATTCGTCTGTTTCAATTGGTAATCAATGAAACTTGTAATATTTTCTTTTGGATTAAAGTACCATAAAATTTTGTCTCCTTTAAAACCGTGTTTGTTTGTGGCTTTGTGGTATATCTTGAGAACGAAAGAAAAGGGGCCTCGCTGATGCGACTTCGCCCACGTCTATAATATTAGTCCACGCTACGCCATTTTGATTTTATTAAATAGAATACGTAGTAGAATTTAATGACAACTATGTATCAAAGACACTTAACTCTCTCCCACTACAATTTTTCATGGAATAAATTTTACCCGAAACGCCTGGAGATTCAAAGGGAATCGAGAGTGTTTTATTTTTTGCTGTCTGCATTACCTTCCTCAGTATATTTCCAGTCATTAAATATCTTTATATTTTCTTTATTTGACTAAAGACAAAATTAAGTTTATATTAATATTATATTATAAAAAATTTTAATTCATGAAAAAATAATAATTAAAAAAAAAAACTTGAAAAGAGTAATTATTACTAAAATCCTATCAGCTTCCTTCAAAAAGAGATAATTTTTAATTTCGTAATAATGATTTTTTATTTTCATTTAGTAAGCTAATTATAATTGTTCCCATTAAAGAAAATTGATTATAAATTCTAATGAAATGACCATGAAAAGCGATGAAGCGAATCGCCATCAATTAATTTAATAGTGGAGAAGAGATGTTGATTAGAATGGATGAAAAATCCTCCCCCTCCCTCCAGCTCCCCTTTACCCAAATAGATGACAAATAATATCGAATCTATTGGACTTTTAGCAGCCATTTTGCAATGCAATTACTTGAGCCTAAACTCCAGCAATTAAGTTCTAATCAATAGAAAGGGATAAAAGCATAATCGGCATCTCTCCTCTCCCTCTTTCAAGTCTAATTGGGAATCCGCATGCATTCCATTCCCTATAACTAAACTCCTATTTAACAGCAATCATCCGGGGAATAGAAATGATCTCTCTTCTTATTCTTCCTCTTTTTCTTTCCATTCTTTTATTAATTAAAGAAAAAACAGAAAAAATTTAATATTAGGGTCAGACCGAAACAAGATTTTCAACCGAAACCGAATTTTGGCCTCAATCTTAGTTTCGGCCGAAACAGAAACAACTTGTATTCCCTATACAAAATTCATATCATTTTATCTTAATTAAATAATGCGGTAAAATGTATTCATGGGGCCGCAAACACTTAGGGAAAAATGCATTGTCAATTTGTACAAAAAAATGTATTATAAAAAATGAGAAATAAAAATATATTATTATTATTATTATTATTATTAATGGAATAAAATTAGAAATTTTCTTAATAAAAATATTTTTAAATATTTACTAAATTCATATATCCGAAAAAATAAGGGTGTGCCGCCGGGAGTCGAACCACGGATCCACCGATTTGCGCTCAGTGTGCCCTTACCTTAAAAATATTTTTATTTTATGACTAACCAGTGGCGCAACCAGGATTTTCCTCTGAGGGGGGGGAAGGTTTTGATCTTTGAACCATTTTTTAAGCATGAACTTTCGGATGTTTTAAGTTTAATATTAATATTTAGAACAAATGCAACTTTTTAAATAAAAACAAGAGTTTCGAAGGCCAAGAAATTAGGTAAAATTAATTAAAAAACATTAGGTGATATGTTTCAAAATCGATAGAGTTAATAATTGAGAAAATCGAAAAAACTAAAAAAGACTTGACTCTTTGGGCAATTTTATGCAAAATCCATGAGATGTCTACGAAATGGAATGGATATATAGCTTAAATATAAAATTTGAATATCGATAGATTTTTCGTTTCTGAATTACTCGAAAACGAAAAATTCAATACACAAATTTTATACATAAGTTAAGTACCCATTTCGTAGAGCTCGGGCATCTCGTGGTCGCCATCCACGTACCCACAAGATGTGGGCCTCTGAGCGAGAGTGTGTATCAAGTATTTATACTAATAAATATATTGAAACATATCATCTAGAATTTTTGATCAATTTTAATTAATTTTACCTAATTATAATGTTTCAACTAGAGCCAACGGCCACCATTTTAAATTTATCTAAAAATTAAATCTCTGATCGCCATAGAGACTTTATTTTCCCTTGAGGGGTGTTGACTCTCTAAATGCGGCATTGTTTGAATAATTTGGGAAAAAAAATAAATTATTTAAAAAAATAACGGGGTCAACAAGAATTAACGCGATCTCTTAGCAATAATACGCTTTAGCTCCAAAACTTTGTGTTTAATATAAACATTAGCAGAATTTAGGCTGCCATTAAGTTATTTAATATATTTGTTTGTATTTCTATTGATTGCTATGAAAATATTTTAATCCTTCCATAATGACATTTCTTTATTTTGATTGGGAGGACAATCCAATTGAATAAAGATTTTCAAGATAGATCTAAAAGACAAAAGGACGATAGAGAGAGAGGGGGGTAGGGGCGGGGGCGGGGGCGGGGGAAGAGGTAAAAAGAATCCTTAAGAACATAAAGGGAAAGTAGAGGTAATTAATTTAATTAATTAGTAGTCTATTTTATCTCAAACTTTTTCAAGTTTTTCTCTTTTGTAATAAAATAAATTTTTCTCACCGCCTAAAAGGAGGAAAAAAAACAGATCAGTGATTCGATTCATTTGCTTTGCAAATTATAATTCAAATTAATTAAAGAAAATTTAAAAAAAAGAGAGAAAAAAAAATGTTAACACGTTATTATATTATTATGGAAATTAAATATGAGAGATTCAGAAGTCATAAAATTTTAAAAAGGGAGATTAATTAAATAAATGTGCCATTTTATGGGCATTATGTGGTCCCTAATTCAACAACAAACGGAGAAGGAGAGGTTTAAAATTATTTTAAGTAATTGAAATGTGGTTAAAAGAGAAGAAGCAACTCTAAATAGGATTAGTCGCTTTTTTAAAGATAAATAATATTAATTAATCATGTAAAATACGCTTATTTTTTAAATATGTATTTAGAAATTTAATATTTTTATTTCATTCTATGAGGAAAGTCCCCAGCAATTGATCAATGACATGAGAAAAAATTTGAAATATTAATTACTCTTTTTAAATATTTATATAAATAAATATTTAAAAACAATTAAATCTAAGCAGGGGCGCCGGAACGAATTTGAATCAGGGGGGGGCAAAAAATTTTTTTTTAGAAAATTAAAATAATTTAATATGTTTAAATAGTATAAAACAAAAACAAATCTACTATAAAACTTTAAAAATTTTAAGTAAAATCACAATTTTAATAAAATTAAAATTTTAAAAAATTTGGTAGTGATTTTTCAAAAAATTTTTGGAAAAAATTTGGAAAAAAATGAATTTCTTACTCTTTTAAATTAGAAGATTTTATTTTTCAAAAGTAAAAATATATCATTTTTAATAATAAATGAAATAAAAGAAAAAATTTTGCCCCCCCTGTAGGATGCCAGGGGGGGGGGGGGGCAATGTACCCTTGCCCCCCCCAGTTCCGGCGCCTATGAATCTAAGTAATAATCGTTGTGGTTAAGCGATACCAAGCGCAGCGAAAGCTCGGGATTTGTGACCCCGAACAATCAGCGTGTCGGACGTACCCCGATAGTCATAGATACTATGTATTTAAATTTGTACGAATAAATTCTTTTTTTTTTTTCAAAGACACCAAGTGTCAAATGATTCATCAAAATATACTGTATTAAATTTAAACTATCAACCGTAGGCTCTAGTGAAGCATTATGTAACTTCTAAATGAAAATTTATCCCAGGAGGAAAATGTATTATATTTCATATGAATTGGCTATCAATCATTTGAAATAAATAAGAATGGGGTCAAAATGGCCTTAGTTGCCAAAAAAGTCATTTTTTAAATCAATTAAAAAAAAATATTTTTGGACTTTGGGAGGTCTAAAACGTGGAGAAACATCAAAATCTCAAAGTCGAATTTTTTTACGATTACGAAAATAAAAAAGTATAGTACAAATTTTAAAAAATTAAATTAAAAAAGATGATGGAAAAATTGGCTGTTTAATTTGATAAGGATAGCGATTAGCAGCCAGAAAAAATCAAATCAGACAAAAACTAGATCAATTTTTATCAGATTTATTTGATCGTCGACGTTTCGGACGCCAGTCGCGCCCTTCCTCTGCACAATCAATCGTCAATCAAATACAGATGGAGGTATTTGACGATTGATTTTCCTGAGGAATGGCGCGACTGGCGTCCGAAACGTCGACGATCAAATAAATCTGATAAAAATTGATCTAGTTTTTGTCTAATTTGATTTTTTCTGGCTGCTATCCGCTATCCTTATTAAATTAAAAACTATAAGTTTTAAAGATTTATTAAAAAGTAACATTTTCCAATAAATCTTTGTAACTCCTCCCAGCAGTTTTCCGTAAGAATTACTAGCATAAAGTTTTTTTACTTTTGGAGAGGAAAAATGTAGTTAATTAAACTTATTTATGGAACTTTTTGGTAATAATTTCCTTTAAAGTAAATAGCACAGGAAAAATAACGTTATTTTTACTACCAAATTAAACTTCAAAGTTGTCTACCTAATGGTAATATTCATAGGTAAATATTTGGTGAAATTTACTCAAAGAATTTACTTATAAGTTTTTTTACTCAAAAGTAAAAATGTTAGTAGCGGTACCGTGGCAAATATTACTTTAAATAATTACTTTGAAGTAATAAAATCAAGTAGCAGCCACCACTTTGTTACGGTAAAAGTGATAAAATTTCGACGTAATTTCTGAAGTTATTTTCCCATAAAAAAAACCCGTTAATATAACCTATAAGTAAGTCTAACCTAAAATAACTTATAAAAATAACTAAAAGGTAATATTTGTCACTGTAGAGTAAAAATGTCTCTTCAGTATTATTTTTAAGGAATTCTTACTATAAAAATAGTCAAAATGACTTAAAAGTGAAAAATAATACTTTAAAGTAATATTTAAATAAAGATGTCGTATTGTATAATGGTTAAATAATAATAACCTGCCAATTAATGAAATAAACAATTTATGATAAATAAAGACCATTACTTACAAACTTATGTAAATTTGTACCTACCAAAATAATTAAACATGATTATTAGCCGTTTTTTTGAAAATGTTGGTTTTATTTATTTTGACATTTATAAAAAAATATTCGTAAAACTACATATTTGTTAGGGCGCACAATTTTATTCGAAGTATAATCATTATATTTATCAAAAAAATTTCGAGCGTTTGTATTTTCTTCCAATCCATGTCCTCTTTCGCCTGTGAATAAAATTTAACATTTTTCGGCCATCTTCTTTTACCATTAAAATAGACATATTTCTTGATAAACTTGCATGATGCCATTTCTTTAAAATAATTTCCGAATATAAACGAATGGAAAGCCGAGGTTCAACTAACGAATAATTGGGAAAAATTACCAAACCTTCACGTAACCATTATGTACCTATTACGAATCTGTAACGTGATTATTACCGTTCCAGCTAAAGTTTTTGTGTGGTAAAAAAGACCACAATCCTATTCCCCACTTTGGGAATAATCCGGTAATCATACCGATATAAATACGTTGCGCTCTCTGGTAAAAATTACTTTAAAGTTAACTTCAAGGTAACAGTGTAGTCATTTAAACTTTAAATGCTGCTTGGGCTATTGTTTTTATTTTAATTTTTTTTAAATTTTCATACATTAACATACCGAGGTGATCAATTTCCAAGCTTCGGAGGACCTTGAGTTCAAGTAGGTTAGTGAGGGCAGCAGCAGGGTCAAATGATTCATCAAAATATATTGTATAGCTACCCAAAGGGCCAGAGTAGTATGCCTGGAAACCTGGCCATAAATCATAAAGTTTCCAAAAGGAAAAGAATAGATTTGTGTTCAAATATTGAAGAAATTTATACACAAGGAAGGAAGCAGGTGCAGCCAAAATTAAAGCCTCCGATTTTGTTACAATTAATGAGACGTTTCGAGAAAACTTTATTTCCTCATCATCAGTCTTTCAAATTGTATTTGTCCCGGAGTTGTTAAAAGGGCACAATACATTTATTATGTATTTTCTTTATGGGTGTTTTATTCATTGACTTGTTCAGTTAACAACTCCGGGACAAATACAATTTGAAAGACTGATGATGAGGAAATAAAGTTTTCTCGAAACGTCTCATTAATTGTAACAAAATCGGAGGCTTTAATTTTGGCTGCACCTGCTTCCTTCCTTGTGCATAAATCAACAGCCACGTACTTCATTGGTTATTGAAGAAATTTGATTATAATTAATTTCCCAAAACATTTAAGAGATTCAAATTATTACTATATTTCTCGCCGTTTCGAATTCTATATGTATACTTAATTTGAAATAGATTCATTGTTAATTGTGGATTTCTATAAAACATATAAATACATAAATACATATTTCCATTTCATTTTTATATATACCTGGTACTTATTAGAATTTACATTTAAATCCAAGGGCCATATGAAATAAACATTTACTATTCACGTTAATTTTAATTTCAAATTTAATTATTAATCGTTGTATATAATATATAAATATTTACTAGAGTAACGAGAAAGTCTTTATTGTTACGTCATAAAGTCTTTCGAAATTAAAGTCCATTGGACATATGTTTGGTGAAAATTTGTCTTGTAGTTTAGCCGATAAGAGGACCATAAAAGCTGAAGATGTTTTACTCCATATCGTTTTATTATTATTATTATTATTATTATTCATTATTACTTGAGAGAGAAAAGAGAGAGATCTCCGGTTCTTACTTGATTATCTATTTAATAGCAAAACATAGGCTTTGTTATTATTTTATAAATTTTTTTTCTAATCTTAGGAATATTTAAAGAAGACGACGCGGAAAAGCCATCAGAATATAATCAACCCAAACGGTCGTTTCGAACAAGAGTATGTCTTTGGTGGGAGGTGTTTAGGGGTCGGAAACCTAAAACAACACCTCGCACTCATTCTTAGACCAATGAATTAGCTCCTGGCTTTAAATGATTGCACATCTAGAATACATTCTTATCTATTTCCACCCTGGAGTGTCGGAGAAAAATATAGGCCTAACTATTTTAAAGAATATTATATATTAATAATAAATAATTTTTTTTTTTTAAGAGTTGATACCTGTAGTGAAGACCATGTGTTATTTTTTTATGAACAGTTAATTTTATCGTTATTTTATTATTATATTTATATTTCCAACCCAATTTATCGGTCATAAATTTAAGTTTTATTCGAAATTTCAAAATATAAACGAGTTAATACTTTGGCTATAAAACTTTCTTCGAGAAATGAGCGAGAATTTTTTTTTTTTTAATCATAATTCATTTTAAAATTAAAATAAAGAACTGATGTGACCATCATTTGGCGCCAATAAAGATGAGTTCACCCACCTGACTCTCATATTTTTATTTTTTATTACTAATAAATGAAATCAGGAGCGCAAAATCTGGATTAAACATGGCTCCTTAAGGAAAATAAATATGCCTCTTTCAAATCTAAAATGCCAATAAATATCTTGGTCAACTCATTCCAAGGATTAAGGTTGCTTATACTAAAAAATCTGGTGTAACTTTACGCACAGCACACAACTTTCTCTTATCTTCGGTAATCGAAAGTTGTGTACTGTGCTGTTAGACTTGATTTTTTTATGTCGAGATATATTTACTTTCCCATAGCCGAGAATCCTAAATAAATAAATACATTTCATAATTGGAAATAAAAATTTTATTTTGTAAAAAGTTCCAAAAGGGACTCCTTTTTTAATCGAAATTAAAATACAAATCCCCATAGCATAACATTGGGTCTATGGAAGGAAGAGCCGGAAAATGAATTTGAAAATTCTGAAATACTTCAGTAAAGTGTACTTCAAACAATTGTCACGAAAAACTTTACTGACATACTTTTTAAAGAGCATCTAAAAAATAGTTGATTTATGAACTTTAATCAAAATCCTTAGAGCCAATTTTGTGAAAATCGAAAAAAACTGAAAAAGTATGCATCAGTAAAGTACTAGTACTCTTTGGCCAATTTTCTACAAAAGCCTATTTTGATTGTGTGGAAGGGTAACTTAAATTTAAAATTTAAATCTCTTAGGGAGCGTACAAGTATTACGTAACGCAATTTTTGAAGATTTTTGACTCCCCCTCCTCCCCCCCATGTAACGCGCCGTAACATTTTTCTGGATCCCCCTCCCCCCTAAACGTTACGTAACGCTCACGCTCAAGTGGCCATTTTTATCTAAAAGTCACAATTATGTTGCGCAAAGTATCGGAAAGTAGCTAAAATACCAGTTACGTAACGCGTTGTTCAACCCCCTCCCTTACCCTTGTAACGCATGGTAACGTTTTACGAGACCCCCCTTCCCCCCAAATTGCGTTACGTAATACTTGTACGCTCCCTTAGCTCGATTCCTTCATACTAAAAATCGTCACAGACAGACCAATTTGAGGGACCCACTTTTTTTGGACTCAGGGCACATATATATAAATATATACATATATTTACATCAAAATCTTCACATCGAATTTTTGACATTCTCACTATATATTACAAATATAGGTAAGAGAAAGTAAAAATCTTGAAAGGTGTGGAATTCTCCATTTTGTGATTGGTTTAAAATTTTTTATTTATAATTATATGACTTTTTCAAAAATATTTTAGAATTCTGATCTAGAAAATAATTTCAAAACAAGTATTTATATTTGTTTAAAAGCTTGCGTGAACCTGGTGGGTGGAATATCGAGAAAAGAATAAACATTCCGGCTTGTAATGTTCACATTCACGAACAACGTTAGAGGCTTATCAAAAAAAATATTCAAAATAAAAAAAAAAAAATGAAAGGCCGGAACATACAGAAAAAGGAAAAGATGTTAACCTTAAAAAATAAAAAAAAATTCGCTTCAAGCTAGGATATATTTTTATTTTATTCCACATACATAAACATAGACTCTTCACCTTTTTATTTATTAATTTATATTCACTCTAGTTAAATTTTTTCTTTGCCCTTTTGTGAAATCTTTCTCAATGTTTTATTAATACTATTTTTTTTTTCTTAAAAAATTCTCATGAATTTCATTGATAAAAACAAAAAAAGAAATTCAGCAAGAGTCATGGCTCTTGAATCAATAAAAAGCCAATTTAAACCCCAAATAGGGAAAAAAAAACAAAAAAAAAATTTATTCATGTTTGATTAATTAAATGGATTAGCCTGGACCCCAAATATATACATATATTATTAATATATGTATAATAACGGTTATCGTCAAAGTTTTATATGGCCTCTTTTGCCGAAAAGACTGTGTGCATGTGTGTGAGAGTGTGAGTGTGAATGAGAAAAAAAAACAACCTTTTTTAACCTCTCATTTTTTTCGACAGTTGTATATTTTGACGTGCCACGAGTTACATCATCATCATAAACATCTATCAAGTCACGTGACTTTTTTTACGATTATAGGGTCATGTGACACATCGATTCACATCTATTTTTCATTTCAATTCGAAAGAAATATGTCTCATAACGATCAGACACCAAATAAAATGTTTATTTACTCTTAAAATGTTTAATGTCAAGAAAATCAACAGTGAATGATCTGATACTAATTCGATATAGTTTTTTTTTTTTTTAATATTCATTTTATTGTTTCAGGTAAGGCGGCGGTTTTTCGTTTTATATCAACACAAGCTAGAGTAAGTAAAAACTTTCTGTAATAATTCCAGCCTGAAAAGACCCGGTCACTTGGGATTTACCCGACTCAGCCCCCTTCTCTCTGCGGCCTTGATTGATCATGTAGCGTCATGAATGGAAAAGTCGATCACTCAGATCCCTGGGCAAAGTACCAGCCTCCTTATTAGGTCTGTCCGATTAAGCCTCCGAGGGCGATCGGCGCATGCGTAGTAAGGAAGAAAACATGCGCAGTAACGACAAGCATTTCCTTAATGCGCATGCGCCGGACGCTTAATCAGAAAAACCTTTTGTTACTCACTCAAATTCAAACACCATCAAAGAATACCAATTAATATAAACAAATGAGGACGGGATCTATCTAAATGACATCAGATTGAGAAAAAGATTAAAAAAAAAAAAAAACATTTGCCTGCCCTTCTGATGAGAGTGCTGAAATTATATTAAATAGAGTATATTCTCCCCGGGGGGGGGGCCCCCCCCCCCCCCCCCGGCCCCCCCGCGGTTTTTTCAAAACCCCCCCCAAAATAAATTAATAATAAAAAGGTTTTTTCTAAAATTTTTTTTGCCCAAAGTCGGCAAAAAGGGTGGGGGGGGGGGGGGGGGGGGGGGGGGGAAGGAAAAAAGAGGGGGGGTTTTTTTTTTTAAAAAAAAAAGGTATATTCTATTTATAATCCTAACATTGGTGATACTTGATAAAATTTAAATTAATGAACAAATATTTCTGCTATGTAGTGTGGCGTACACGAAGGGATACCATGAGTCAACCCTTTGATTTTTAAATAGAAATAAATTTAATAAGCCAAATTGATTAAAAATAAATTCCCTCACTTTCAAAGTAAAATCATTAATTTATTCATTAATAGGCCTAAATAAGCTTCTATGTGTATTAATAAATTTCGTGATGGATGCCTTCACAGGACATAGGCACACATTATGGATAATAATAATAATTAAATTATTAATTATTAGGTAATATTTTGAATTATTTGGATCTTTGATGTTTGTTTGTGCCCAGAGTGAGATATGAATACGGCCTGCAATCACAATAAAGATATATAATAGCATTCGAAGGCCGCAAGGCAAATGTATCATCAGTCCGAATTTACTAATATCAACCCATAAATTGATATATAAATAGATATTTTAAGCTGGGAAATAATGAAATTTTAATTTTAACGTTACATTCGTAATATTAATTGTTAGAGCTAATAATATTGAAGTTATATTTCTAAATGAATTAATTAAAAAAAAAAAAAAAATTGGTATAACCGCAAATACAAATCCGCGATCTGAAAATCCGATCCGGACTTGCAATCCGAGCCAATTTCTAATAAAATTGCCAAATTAAAATCTAGGTGACGATTTTGTACATTTTTCGGCGTTTGGGTGAAGGATATATACAAAATTTCAAAGGATCTCGAAAATCCAGGATTGCTAATCCTTCGAAAAGGATCCGATCCTGGATCCAGAGAGCAAAAATGATTCCGATCCAAATCTTAAAATCCACACCCCTTTCGATTTTGATCTCGATCCAGATAGGAAAAAGGTTTCGTCCAGTCCAAAAATCCTGCATCTGTTCGGATTTAAATCCAAAAGAATCGCGATCCTGCCCATCCCTGGTTAGAAATATATAAAAATAGTATTTCTCGACGGTTCAACAAAAAAATGTCTCTTAAAATAATTTTTCATTGGATCTTTTATTAAATGAGCAGTTAGAATTTGTTTATATGAATTTGTTAGTTATGATTGTTTGAGTAACCAGTAATTTTGAATTTTTTCTACTTTGAGGCGGAAAAAACAAAATTAAAGTACGGTATCTACTAAAGAAAAAGTTGTTTTTTTTTTAATAGCTGGATTGTTCGAATTAGAGTTTCAAAAGGAAGTTTACTCGAAATACCTTTTGTTGTTCAAAGCTGGAAAGTAAAACAATTTTTTGTTTATGGAAAAAAAAACATTTTTTTCTCCGGCTAAAATATAGGAAGATGGAAAAATTTCAAGACAAGTAGAATATTCGCAAAAGATTAAAAGAGAAAATTAATAAAGATAACAGCGAAGTGGTGTCGATTTTATTTTATTTTATTTTCCCTCTGCCCCTTATGCGCCGCAAACCAACGGCACGCCACTGCGCGGCTGGCGGTGTGCATCGCAGGCGTATTCATGAACCTTGGCTTTGAATTATTAATAATTTTGAAAGACGAGAGAGTTTCTATCCTACCAAACTATTAAGACCTTTAGGATTTTGGGCTTTTATGCCTATTCTAGACACAATTAAAAAAAAAAATTTAATTTGCTGGAATTTGAATTCATGTGAATAAATGTTATGAGAATAATAAAATTGTTTGTATTGAGATAAGTCGACGAGAGGAAGGGGCTATGAAAATAAATTTCATTTGTTAAAGAAATTTTTAATTCTATTTTTCATTTTACTATCTGATAAAGAGCATGTTTTAATACCGTTAGGAAAAGTTTCTAAATTTCTAGTATTAATAAAAATGCAAATTGATAAAATCTTAAGAAATAAAATTTTTCAACCTTGAGATTAGAAATTATTTACCTATATTAACGTTGAACAATAAATTTTAAATAAAAGGCCAGACTTTATACAAATTCTTAACGTCATATGTCCAATAATTATATTATAATTAAATATTGGTAAAAAAAAATATATATTTCATTTTCTCGTTATTTTATTAAATATTTATAAAAGGATTGCAAAAAATTTGATTAACTGAAAAAAATATATATCATTCTAAAGTTGAAAACATTTTTTTGTTGATGGAAATTTTTTTTGTTGATTTAAAAAATATCGCGAACAAAATATAATTGAGTAAAAAAAAATAAAGTTTTGAGTCGATCAATTTTTTATGTTTAAAATTCATTTTTTTTTACTATAAAAAAAATAAACCCTTTTTTTGTATTTGTTTTATGATCTTTTTAGTCATCTAAGGCTATTTAGACGCCATCTTTAATTATTGCAAAAGAATGGTAACCAATACAATTGAAATAAGTTTTTCTCGCTTGAGACGGGAAGCCAACCCGAGCTCCCTAAAAAAAGGTAAAATGATTTTCATTGCAGTGGAAAAAATTTTGCCGCACTGCGGAAAAATTTAGATTCGCCAAAAAAAAAGTTTTCTGCAGGAAAATTTTTGAGTTCGGGCTCCCCCCCCCCCCCCCCCGAAAAAATTTATATATTCACCCCTGATATAGTAAAAAAAATTTCAAACATTAAATTAATTCAATATCAAGGACTATACTATTAAAAATAAGAAAAAGATAATTACTTTTTCATAAAGATGCACCATAATAAGTTGGCAAAATTCATTTGAAGAAATCCATTCAGGTGTTGGCTTCTGCTATCGCTCGCTTACTATCTAAACAAAAAAATCTCAAAATGTTAAATAAAAAACTCATATTCAAAATTAATTCTCTTTTGATGAATTAATTATGAATACAAGTTGACATCCTCGGCTGAAAAATAAAATGGGAAACATTTATTTTTTTTAATAGTTTATACATAGTTTTTACATAAAAAATATTATTTTAAATACACAACACAAATTCACACATTTAAGCTTCTTTTGAAGAGGTTGAGGCGTGGAGGCGTCTTCTTCATAGAGTATTGCCTTTGTTGATCTTCATAGAGTATGCCTTTGTTGATATGTATTCTTGGTCTTCATAGTCTTCGAAGAATGAATGTTCGTACTTCACTCACAATTCTTCCTTTTTATTCTTCGCATAAAATGCATAAAAATCAGAAAAGAAAGATCATAAAGATCTTAAAAAAAGCTTTAGAAGTGCAAAAATTGCATATTCATTAAGTGTGACCACTCTCCCAAATTCAAATATCATTGTTGTTTAAGTGAAGCTAAGCTAAAGGGACCTATATTTAAATATTATTGCGCCCGGGGAGAGTGATCCCCCTCACCTCTATCATTCCCTAATATAATAAAAATCGAAAGACATGCATTTAATTTTGGCCGAAGAGAACTTTCATAGGCCTAAGGCCTAATTAATTTTGTCCGAATAGAAGAAACTTGTTGTATTTTCATTGGACTTATCATCTTAACACAAGGATCCGAACTGAACTGAGTACTGATGATGAAATACCTGCCTAAATCTAGTAATCATTTATCGAAAGGTTGTTATTACTCTCCACAAGAGAATCTTTATATTCACTTGCTGTTCGAAATCAATGTGATCAGAATCAAGAATCCAATGAAACATGACAAGTTTCGGTTTTTGAGTTATATCAAAAATAAAAAAAAAATAAAAAACAAGAACTCGTCTCTTCCTTCCAAACTCTAGACTGCCTAACGCCTAACGGGGGTAAACAGTGATTTTTGATTGCATGCTGATTTTCTAGCGAACGGAAATCCGAGAGAGCTCAAGTTTACAAAAAATATTTACAAAAAAATAATGTCCCTTAATTCTAACAACAATTGAAATAATAAAGCAGAATAAAAAATACAGTAGATCCATTGACATTTTAATGTTTCGATAAATAGAGAAAAAATAAAATTTGGTTTCGTTAAAATTTTATAATTTGTGAGTTTTCTTTAATCTAATAAAGTTCCAAATAATTCAGAAGGACTTGTCGGGACTTCTTTTAATGATTCACACCCATGTCACATATAAATTAATATTCAACCATTAAAGGAATTTACAAATTAATTTTGGAGTTCCAAGGACTCTAAATAAAGAATTGCATATTAACTTGTATATGGCATTTGAATGTGAACTGCTGATGAAGAAGTGCCTAAAATACTTCAAAAAAATTATGAAACAATTATTAAATAAATTTTATACTAAGAAAAATTATAAAATTTTAATTAGCAGTCACTTAAGTCAAGGACTGACTGTATATAAATTCAAATAAACCATTTAAAATGTAAAAATATGATAACTATAAATTTAATTTTTATTTTGCTTTTTACAATTTTTACTTATATAACTATTGCTTGCGAAAGAAGAGTAAAGAGACAATGGAGTTATTATATATAAATCAAATTCTTAATTAATTATAAAATTGAACATTTTACAAGATTTTACAAGATAGCTATTCGAAGAAATTTTTCAAACAAAATAAAAAATATTAATTTTATTAAATTTAAATAAAATAAAATAAAATTATTTTTTGTACTGAATCTCTAAACTCCCATTTTTTTTTTTTTTTAGACTACTTGGCTTTACTCGTTTTTCGCAAGCTATAATAAAAATAATAAAAATAAGCGGATCTGAGGGGATTTAGGGGTTGAAAAAAAAACCCTTCGAAATTAAAAATTAACAAAAACAAATTTTAACATTTTCTAAAGAAACAAGTCTAAAAACAAATTTTGAAAATTAAACATTTAAATTTATAGAAACCGTCCCCTTCATCATCGATGACAGGATCTGCTTATTAAAAATAAAGAGGAGACTCAGATTGGTAAAAATATTTGCAGCCAATTAATAAATTTTGTAGCAAAATTGTTTAGTTTTGATTTTTGTGTTTATATTGATATTAAAGCTTTATTATGTGTATGTAGTTTAAAAATGGCTGCTTCAATTAATTAATTTGTTTAACTTTTTTGATGAAATTTCTTTAATTTGAATATTTGATTCAAAATATAATTTTTAGTTTGTAAATAAAGAATTAAAAAATCTAAATGGGCCTTATGTCCATTCCTACTCCTATAGAGAGGGCATGTAAATACCTTGTTTCATTTCCATCCTCCATTTCCATCGAATCGCTCGAAGAATACACTGAAAGAGAAGCCCTGAAGCTAAAAACCCACCCTTTCTTCATTACCTATTAGCTAAATGTTTGCCAGAATGGCAGAACACACCTTATAACTTGACGACTTGGTGATCTCGCAGAAAGGCAGGCAGCAAGGAAACCTAACCTAAAGAGGAAGAGAGTTTGGGGCCTAAAATACCTATGTGTGTGTGAGTGTTTGAGAGGAAGGGTAGGGAGGTAGAGGATTGAGAGAGTTATTTTCATCTTTAAACTTCATTTGAACTGAAAATTGAATTTTATTATCAATTTTTATAAAATTTTCAAATATCTATAATTTTTTTTTTTTTTTTATATATAAATTGATTTTTTTTTTCTTTATTTATTACAATTTTTATTTTATTTATATATAAAAAAAATCACACGGTATAAGAATGATTCGGAAAAAAATAGAAATCCACATAATTTATTTAGAGAAATTAATAGTTTTAGGTAAATGATGAAATTCTATTTAAAAATAAATGAACTTGAATAAAAGAATATAGTAAAAAAATGAAAATAACCAAGTTGCAAATCAGGGTTCTCAACCACCGCGCATTGCAATTGCACCACGAGATGTTCTTTTTTTATATAAAAATTAAAATTAAATTTATTTTTATTATTTATTTCATTTTTTTTTTTTTTTGTAATTTAAATATAAATAACAACATCACGATGGACAAGTGCAAATATAAAAAATTAAAGATATTGCCGTTCGGAAGTAAATGAAAATTTCTTAATTATTTCTATTATTAATGTAATAGAATTATAATATTAAAAGGTATCTTTCAAAAAGCCATTCGTATTTTTGATTAACCGTTTTATAGGCCTAAATAAAAAATCAATAATTGTCGGTTAGTGAATGAAAATAAGTTGGGAACCACATGACTTACATAATTCTGTGTATGTGTGTGTATAAGTGCGAATTCTCAATGATCAAAAACTAAAAAAATGTTAATTTAAAATTTTCAAGTTTATCTTTGATTGTAAATTATTATTGTTGTAAAAAGAATTTAAATTTTTTTTTTATGTCTTGACATTTCAGATCAACATGAGTTGGAGAAAAAATTATCATCAGTCAACTTAAGTTGGTTGGATGAAATCTGAGTCTCCTTTAAAATAAACGCTGGGCTTACTTCAAGTTCCTTGAGAAGAGAAGCTCAGTAGAAACACTAGGAGAGAAGCTCAGTTGTTACTCCAGAAGAGAAGCTCAGTTGTTATTCCAAAAGACTCAGTTGTTAGTTGTTTAGTGCAGAAAGTCCGGCCAGTTTTGTCAGAAGAGAAACCAACTCAAAATTATTCTCAGGAAAGTAGACTAAGATATAAAAAAAAGCAAGAAAATTAATTAAAAAATATGGTGACTGGTCGCACAGCACACAACTTTCTCGTACCTTAGGTAATCGAAAGTTGTGTTCTGTGCTTGTCATGTTTTTGTGTCGACATATATTTAGTTCCCGACATTACTGTACATTGTCATCTAAAAAATAATTGATTTTTGAATTTTAATCAGGGTTTTTATTTTTTTTATATTGGTAGCACTTATTCTTACCACTTCCATTTCTATCTGAATGGATCAATCCTAAAAAGTTTAATTCCATTAGGGATGAAAATTACTGATTCTAATAGATTTGTTCATACATGACGTCATCAGGGTGCAAAATAGTCAGAGTTGTCTTTTCGCCATGTAAGAGAAAGGGAGCGAAATGGCCTGAAAGAATTTAAAAAACGCACCATGGCCCCCAAATCTGGTTGTGCAGCTAGTTATTATATTAATGTTAAAAAAAATTATAATAAAATAGAAATGATATATTTATTATTCATATTTTCTGGAGTTTTATTGTTAGAGAACTTGGGTGGGCAACCCAAGTCTTCCGGGTCAGCTAGAGGTTATTGGATTAAATGATAATATATTTATAAATATTATGGATAATAAAAAATATTACTTGGATCTTATGGAAGAGAAGTTGCCAAGATGACGCTGGATTCAGAACGTCCTCTCAACAGATTGTGGTGAGGTAAATAGAGTCGTTTAGTTGCCAGTGAAAAATCCATTCGAATGTTTTCTGTTTTAATAATATAAAAAATTCATTGTTAGAATAAAAAATAATTACTCCCTTTTATTGTTAAAGGAGGGCTTAGGCTAATAATCAAACTCAACTACGTATTATATTAATAAAACATTTGTCCAATAGATACCGCATCTCTATTTATTTCATTGGGTAGCTAATCATAATTATTTAAATGTAACTTTAATTTTATTAAAATTAAAGAAGAAAATACATCTTGAGTTGATTCGTTAATATATTTATATCATAATCATAACAACCGATTCTAAACGAGAATTTTGTTCAAGGCAAAGTTTTTTAACAAATAAACAAAAATTTCTTTTTTTTTATAAAAATAAATTTTACGATAGCTCGGAAGATTGTTCAAAACGGAAACGAATTAGTTATAATATATAAATATATTATTTTAATTTTAACCTTTTCCAAAGAAATTTGTTATATGAATTAAAATTTTGATATTATTTACATTTAATTAAAGAGACGAAATAAAATTAGTTTTAATGTTTTATTTTTTGAAAATAAATGATATTAAAAAAATATTCCATTATTGAATTCACTCTAACCTAAGTGGACCTTCAAGAGAAAACGACATAAAATTGCGATATAAAAGGATAACTGTATCTCTTTCTACTTCGCTTTTATAATTAAATTGAAACGCAATCAATAATTGAGTTGATATTTACCTGTTGGTGATGAATTCGAGAGAATTTCAACGAAGAGAGGAGAGAGAATGCCTTGGCGTTTGAGCTGCAGCGTCGCGACGCGTCGCCTGCCTGTATACTACTGACTGGCGACTGCTGCCTGAGGCGGCGACGGTCGCCGCACTGGCTGGAGTGGGGGGAGGCGCCAACAATGCTCTATAAATAGAACACAAGCAATAAAACAGATTTTTCAAATTCATTTTCCGGATCTTCGATCCTTAGAGACAATTTTTTTTTTTTTTTTTTTTTTTTTTATTAGTTTGACATCTCGGTCATACCTTTTCCGATACAAAGTGTATACAAATTACAAAAATACATACATATAAAATCAGTAGAGACCCCTATAGATTACATAATAAAAATTACATTGTAAAAGGAATATAAATATAAATACATCATCGCAGAAAGACACCATAAAAAATACATACTAACAGAAATACAACATAGAATACATAATAAAAGAAAAGGCCCTGAAAAATACATACTAACAGAAATATAGAGACAATTTTAAATCCCTATAACTATATTTATCTCGACACAAAAAATCTGGTGTGGCCAGCACCGTACTGGTAACACCTGATTTTTATTTAATTTTTCAATTCACTTTCCCATATTATAGTATTATTTATTTATTTAAAAGAACTGTTGGCATTAGGCCACCAGCCATTTTTGCCACCGCTACACTATTATAATAGTACAATAATATTTTTATTTAGTACTATGACGATGCACAATGACGTTAGTGTAGTATAATTTGTGCTAATCAAAATGAACTAAGTTAATTAAATGACCGAGGGGGGGGGAGTGAAGTGTAGAAGAAAGGGGAGGTCTAAAACATCTTGTTAGTTTGCACAAGACAAACAAACAATCCTCTCTCCGTTCTCTCCCTTAAAACTTTACTCTTAGCAACTTATTCATTTCGTTTTTGGGTTTGTGTTTTTATATCAGTCGAGAGTAAAGGATGGTTTGAAAAATAAATTAAATTCATGTTTTATTAAGCGGTCTCGTACCTCCTCTCCCCTTTATCTCTCTCACCCTTTTACCTTTGAATTCTTCCTTGCTCCCATATTGATTTTATCTAAAAAATTTTTATGAATTCGCGCCAACTTCCAAGAAACTATAACACGAGTGTAAATGTGTATATTCCCTTTAAATTAAAAGTGAAAATTATTCTGAATTCTTTCTATTAATTGTAACGCTACCTATTTTCCACAGCCAGTATTGATTTGAAACTTTTTGTAAATAATTCCTTTAATTTCTAAGAATATCCTTATTTGTTTAAGGCCTATATTTCTGAGTATTTTTATTTACCCGTGGCCTAGAATTAGAAACATTGACATTTTTAATATTAATAAGCTTAAAATCCAAGGGGTGTGGGTTTGACAAGGCAAGACAGCCAGAACCGTTATTTACTCCCTGGATAATGTTCTATCAAAAAATTTAAAATATATTAATATAATGTTATAAGGTAAAAAGTCATGAATTCAGACAAACTTTTAAAACAGAGCAATTCAAAATATCATATTCTTTCTCTTACTTAAATAAGTTAATAATATAGATAGAGAGAGAAAGTATTGGATTCATGTTAAAAATTCGATGTCGAGATTTTGATGGAAATACATGTTTTGAGGTCCCCTGAGTCCGAAAAAGTGGGTCCTGCAAAATGGCCTGTCTGCCTTTTTGTGAACAAAATATCTCAAGAAGGAAAAGAGTTAGGAGGTTGAAATTTTATATTTAAGTTAAATACCCCCCTGACACGAGACAAGAAAACTCTGAACAAAATCGGCCAAAAAGTACTAGTACTTTAGTGATGTACTTTTTCAGGTTTTTTTGATTTTCTCAAAATTCGCTTCAATGATTTTGTTTAAAATTCATAAATCAAATATTTTTTAGATCCTCTTTAATCTCATTTTACCTTTAACTTGTTTGAAGCACACTTTACTCTTGTATTTCACAGGAAAGAGGAGAAACGGTTGGCATGATAACAGAATATAAATATTTTCTCATTTTTATAAATTTTACATCGGCCCCCGAGTTTGGAGTAGTAGGTAGCGTGCCTATACCCCCTATACCAAACGTCGCGGGTTCGGACCCCAGGCAGTCCGATGATTTTATTTAAGCCATTTGGATACCAGATGGCTTAAATAGAAATGCCTGAATCCACAATAGATATATTAATTACAACGGTTATCGTCTAAAGTCTTAAATGGCCTGAGTTGCCGAAAATACTGTTTGAATGGGTGTGTGAGTGTGAATGTGAATGAGAAAAAAGTGTGAATGTTTATAAAAAAAAAAAAAAAAATTTACATCTTTAATTCAAATATACCTGTCGGAAACTAAATTTGTGTCGACACAAAAAATCCGGTGTGACAAGCATAGAACACAAATTTTAATTACCGAAAATAAGAGTAAGTGGCGTGCTGTGCGACCAGAAAGCTAGCCCAAATTTAGACCCTAACCCTATTTGGGAGCTTATTTTCTAATATTTTACTCTCAATGAAAAGTAACTATAAAAGTTTTAAGAGAATAATTTTGCCCTTTTTAAAAAGAACGCATAGCATATATTAATAATATATAATCCGATATAGATTATATCTTTTTTTTTATAACTCTACATTTCCACTTCTTTTAAATATGTTTTCATTTTAATCTAATCTAGAAAAAAAAATGGAAAAATTAATTAAAAACAAACTTTTAGTAAAAAAAAAAAAAAAAAATGTTAAACTTTTCAATTATTATTATGACGCTGTAATATTAAAGCTTCGCAAAAGTTTTTTTTTTTTTTTTTTTTTACTAATTTTATTTATTTGGCACAGAGAACTTGTACGATATTTTTAATAATAGAAATTAAAAAAATAAGATCTCTCTGAAAATAGGCTATCAATTCATGATTTATCGAAGAAGTTAACTTTATTTTCTATACTCAACTCCTCGTGAATGAATTTTAACATATTTGCTGTAAGAAAAAGAGTTTCGATTTTATAACAGGGTATATATAAACCCCGAGTCATTCCTAAATGATCTAATTTTCATTAAATTATTTTTGAGTTGATATTAAAAATATTCAAAAAATTTGTATTTTGAGGGAAAACAAACTTTTGTTTATAAAAATATTTATTTAATATTTAATTTGAAATTTATTCTTGAATTTAATTGAAAGTAAAACTTTTTGGTTCAAAATTTTCTCAGAGAAAAACACATTTTTTATTTCTAATAATATTTTTTTTGAGTTTTGGAGGTTACGAATCGAGATTGGAACTGATTATAAAAATATTTATTCTGTAGGGCCTAACTGTCTATTTTAATAAATTTCTGGTATTTATTTCTAAATCCGCACACCCAGGATTAGAAGTCTTAGGATTTTGGTATGGGATTCCCCCAAAATAAAAGTTTTTTTTTAACCATTGTAAAATACTTTTTATAAAATAGGATATATAGTAGGGTGGGGCAAGAAAATCGAATATTTTTTTTTTAACTCTGAAAACTGACAATTGGTTCCTAGACACCTTTAAAAATGCTTTCCATGAGATGAGCTCTTAGTTTTAATCTCAGCCAAAAACATCGGAGATGCAAAAAGGGGCGCCTCGCATTATTTTTGCCCAGCGTCGAGGTGAAATCAAAAAAATGCGCCTCGCTTTTCTGATTTATATAAAAGCGAGGAAATATTTTCACTTAAATAAAACCCCTACAGAATTTTATTTGTTTCATATATCCTCGCTTTTATATAAATCAGAAAAGCGAGGCGCATTTTTTTGATTTCACCTCGACGCTGGGCAAAAATAATGCGAGGCGCCCCTTTTTGCATCTCCGATGTTTTTGGCTGAGATCTCACTTCTTTTTGTGAAATATTACATTTAAATTTTATTTAATAATTTTTGTTTATTAAATATTAAGTTATCCCATGAATAGATCTTTAAATATGCATTCCAAACAGTAAAAAATAAATACATCGTTTGGTATCCATTCAAAACGATAAACATAGGATTTCACCAAATTTTATAAAATTTCAGGTTTTTTATTTTTGTTATGTTGGTGGAATGTAAATACATCGTTTGGTATCCATTCAAAACTATAAACATAGGATTTCACCAAAATTTATAAAATTTTAGGTTTTATATTTTTGTTATGTTGGTGGAATGTAAATACATCATTTGGTATCCATTCAAAACGATAAACATAGGATTTCACCAAAATTTATAAAATTTTAGGTTTTTTATTTTTGTTATGTTGGTGGAATGTAAATACATCATTTGGTATCCATTCAAAACGATAAACATAGGATTTCACCAAAATTTATAAAATTTTAGGTTTTTATTTTTGTTATGTTGGTGGAATGTAAAACATCATTTGGTATCCATTCAAAACGATAAACATAGGATTTCACCAAAATTTATAAAATTTTAGGTTTTTTATTTTTGTTATGTTGGTGGAATGTAAATACATCATTTGGTATCCATTCAAAACGATAAACATAGGATTTCACCAAAATTTATAAAATTTTAGGTTTTTTATTTTTGTTATGTTGGTGGAATGTAAATACATCATTTGGTATCCATTCAAAACGATAAACATAGGATTTCACCAAAATTTATAAAATTTTAGGTTTTTTATTTTTGTTATGTTGGTGGAATGTAAATACATCATTTGGTATCCATTCAAAACGATAAACATAGGATTTCACCAAAATTTATAAAATTTTAGGTTTTTTATTTTTGTTATGTTGGTTGGAATATCAACTAAATGGTAGTATTAAGAGTTTCTTTGCTTTCTTTTGCTTTTTACTTGCTCGGCGACGAGTCGCTCCCGCGACTCTTGATAGGAAGTTCCTCCTCATCTCAGTTTTCCATATTTTCTTCAGTCCCATATGGCAAAATGCATATCTCGCCATTACTTAACCGTACAGAAAATTTCTGTCCACATTATTTGTAGGAAATTTAACCCTCTACAAAAAGACATTTTACAATTTTTTCATATCTCTTATCTTTTAGAAGATTTCGGAGGTCAAAGTTAGAAGAATTTAACACAAATTTATTTTTTACTTCTAAATTTTCTTTTATAATGTGAAACATATATTTTTGTAGAAAATTAAACACTCTACAAAAAAGGTTTCCTGTGGTTAATCGATTACTATAACCATTTAGTAGATATTCGTATTGCATTAAGAGTTATGAAAAAATTGTAAAATACATTTTTTGTAGAGGGTTGAATTTCCTACAAAAATGTGGATAGAAGTTTTCTGTACGATCAAGTAATGGCGAGATATGGATTTTGCCATGGGCCCAACTAGGAGGGTGCCGGAGGGCCTGCACCCCCCCCTTCAGAAAGCTCCTTGCCCCAAGAAAAATTGAGAAAATATGGGGCTTTCCAGGCCCACCGGTGGATAGCTGGTCCCATGGCTCCCCAGCCAAATTCTCTAGTTACGCCCATGGATTTTGCCATATGGACTGAAGAAAAAATGGAAAACTGAGAGGGGGTGTTAAAATTAAGAGCTCACCTTTGGAGAGCATTTTTTAAAGGTGTCTAGGAACAATTTTTCAGTGTCCGGAGATTAAAAAAAAAGAGTCGATTTTCTTGGCCAAGGCTAATAAATAAATTATTATATTCTTGAAACACCCATACCCCTTTGTTATATTAAAAAAAGTTTTTATTTCACCCGAGATCAAAGAGTGCTCCAAAATTAATAATCAAGGAATAATTATTATGTATAAACATACATTGGAATCCTTCAATCTCCACCAAAATCTGATTATTAATTATAATACACATTTATATAGGCTTATAGATACGTCTATGTACTGGATATGAATTCTCTTTGATCCCAATGACAGAAATCCTCCAACGAGTAAATGGATGAAACAATACGTTCACTCAAAGATATATTTTTTTGCCATGATATTCTTTAAAATGTATATTCTCATTTTGCCTTCAAAATTGCTTGAAGACCACTTTACTCTTGAACTTAGGAAAGATAGGAAAAATGGTTGCCATGGTAATATAAATATTAATCTTGAATTCTATATTATGTAGGGCCTAATGTCAAGAACTAAATATATGTCGACACAAAAAAATCTGGTCTGACAAGGACAATTACCGAAGGTAAGAGAAAGTTGTGTGCTGTGCGACCAGTCACACCAGATTGTTTTTCAATGCGACTCTATTAAAAGATTTTATCCCCTCTATTTTCATTTAACTGTACAATGGTTTCTCTAAGTAGCAACTAAATGTATTTTTTTTTTTAATAAGGCAATTGAATCAAGTATTGATTCGCCAAGAATTTTAATCAATTGACGCGCGCCTGTCAGTTAGGCAACTGACGCCTTGATCTGCTCGTTGGTTATTATAAAAGCAAGGGGACATCAAAAAAAAATTTAAATATTAATCAAACTTATAATTAAAAAAAAAAATTATTTTTGGTATCTCATGTTAGATCTGTATTTATTTAGAGCGTGTGCAATTAAAAAACGGTGGTAAAGCAAAAACATTTTTGCAATTTCAATATATTGTAGAGACATTTTATTTTGTCTTGATTGAAATAAGGCGATCTTTTAGTGTTGGAAAATCTCTATTAAATAAATACATATTTCAAACCCAAGCGAATTTTGAGAAAATCGAAAAAAAAAAAAAAAAAAAAAAAAAAAAACGGAAAAAGTACATTAGTAAAGTACTAGTAATCTTTTGATTAAAAGCTTATTTTCAAGCCTCAGAAGGGTGCCTAATTTAAATATAAAATTTCAAATTCATAGCTCAATTCCTCCATGCTTAAAATTTAACCCAGACACACAGACAGACCATGTCGCGAAAACCACTTTTTTTGATTCAGGGGACCTCAAAACGTATATATCCATCAAAATCTCGACATCGAATTTTTGACATAGATCCAATACTTGCTCTCTCTATATGTCCTCATGAAAAGGTACAGTGAGCGCCACAATTAAGTCCCCACCTGATAGCTAGTGCCTTAAGTATATGGTGTATATTAAACTAATTTTAATTGCCGAAAAGGTAAAACGTAAAATCTGGTACTTTACCTTTTCAAATTTAAAATTATTTCACCATTTACCATATACTATACCATATACTTAGGGCTAAACCTATCAGGTGGGGACTTAATTGTGGCGGTCACTGTACCAAATCTTCACCGGGGTCAAAATTGAGTTTTTGTGCTTTCTGTACAGAACATATCCTGCTGAGCAAGCCGGCATTTTTAGAATTTGTTTGCAAGATATGAAGTTTTAAAATTTTGGTTATGAAAAATTTAGCTTTGAGAAAAATGAGTTTAAACTTTTGTTTTTTCAAATTTTGTATATAAAATACATCAATTCTGATGAATCAAATATTTCATAATATAAGATGAAGAACTAGAGAATCGGAATTAGTAATAAAAAAGAAACTTTCCTGAAAATTTAGCCCAGTTAAGATTTGGTACCTTTTCATGTGGATCGTCATATATATATATATATATTGATAAGAATCGATATATTTTCCATTTATCTGTATATCGTTATATTCCCTCTTCGAAGGTAAGGATAATTAGTGTTTTATTTATTTATTTATTTATTTATAGCCACTCATTATATTTTTAAGAGTGAATAATGATCGTCTTTTAGCAAACCATATTATTATTTTGATAATTAATTTTTTAAAATAATTCTCTTTCTATCAGTATCTATAATAAGACACTCTTTTTTAAATAAATAATATTTATTAATATAATAGATATTATACAGTATACTGGGAATGTGAATGTAAAGGTGAAGGAAGGAGTGATATTGAGGGATGGCAATTGAAGGGAGAGTAGGGGAAAATGCGCGTGCGCAAGTGCAAAATTCCCCCTCCAAAGACATTTTTCCTCCCTATCTATGCCTACCCCTACCCTGTGGTCTTCGACGACCAGTCTTCAGTCAGTGGCTGCTGCTCGGGGTATTATCAACTCATATTTTCTCTCTCTCTTTATCCCACTCGATACTCTCTGACAATGTGTTTTTGTGTATAAGTCGTGATGCAATAATCAAGTGATGTGTATTCGGTGTCATTGTTGCCATGTGAAAATTTTTTTTGTATGTGTTTCATTTGTTATTAAATTGTTAGTTTTGTTGTTGTTCAACACACACATTCAGCAAATGCAAGAACATAAATAAGGTAATCTCTATTTTTGTTTTTTATATTTAAGAAAATAAATATAACTATCAACGTGAGGAGAATTTTTCATTTATTAATAAATAAATAATCAACTTTCTAAATATCTTCAATTAAATATCGATTTTTACAGTAAAAAAAAAATAAAAATCGGGTCAAATATCTTTAAAAATGAATTTGACAAGGATTTGAAATTATGATATCATCAGGACTTTGTGATTTAAAAATTATCATTATACTAAATCCTAAAATATCACCGGTAAAAAAATCACCATTGAAAAAAGTCTCAACTTACAAAAAACTTTTTTTCTCAATTCCTATGATGAAATTCAAAAAAAAAAAAAAAAAACCTTGTTTAATATAGGCCTTTAATTCAATTTTTTTTTTTTTTTCAATAGAGGGAATATTTTAAATAAATTAATTTATCTAAATAATACTCTGTGTGAAGGATCGTTAAAATGGTTGATCGAACTTATCGAACGAGTAGAAGTGCTAATTAATTATTTTTGAAAACAAAATACATAATATTATGATAAATGGAATTCCTCAGTAAAGTATAGAATAAAAAATCTGATGTGATGTGCTGTCACACAAGATTCTTTTGTGTTCATATATTTTTTTGATGTTTAAAATAAAAAAACATATTAGGTATTATACTACAATAGTTCCGATTTAGAGATTTATTCTAAAAGTTGATATATATCTACTAGAACCATATTACATCGATCAAACTCGTTGCGTTTTTAAGTTATCGTGTTTATACACACATACATAATTCCTCTCAGGGAGATGTAAATCTCGAAACTTTATTTAAATAAATTTTGAATCACTGAAATATTCATGTTTGTATATTAGGAAAAATTCCTTTGCTGGCCACATTTATTTCTATTTCGTAAATGGTAGCTAATATTAATCTTTAAAATTCATCAGACTTAAGTATAATTTCAAAATCTATTTAATTATTAAATTTTATTAGCAAATAAACTAAAATTTACGCTCGAGTTGTAAGTAGCTTAGCCCCCCCCCCCTCCCCCATCCAGCTCCTTAGATCTCCAGAGAAATATTTGAGAGAGAGAACCGGCCCGGAAATATTTTTAAAAGATTTATTAATATTTGATCTATGACTAGCAGTTGATGAAGAAAACAATAAAAGTTTTTATTTTTGGTCAACTTTTTAAAGCGACGTTTCGATCCTAGATTGGTATCATCTTCAGGCTTGTAGTTTATTCAAAAAAATTTAAAATGTATGTTTCATAAGATGCCAACAGCTTCACTCATTTTTTTTTTTTTTTTTTTTTTTTTTTTTGAAGTTGTAATTTTCACGTAATCTTTTTGTGACTGCAATGAGCATTCGGTAAACCAATACTAGTCCTTACTGAAGTACTTTTTTGATTTACACAAAATTAGCGCTAATTTTTAATTTTATAGATTAAAAACCTAATTAAAATAGGAGATGAAATAAAAAAGAGACTTGTTTTCGGCCCAAATTATCTTAATTTCTCTTGTAGACGTTTCGGCGATTAATCGTCACGCATGTTCAAGACAAAGATGTTAAAAAACTTTTTAGCAGTGCCTCTTTCAGTTGCAAGTTAGACAAGAAAAAAAAATTAGTAGATTATATATATTCCATATATTCCATTTATACCTATATTCCAAAATATACTTGTCTAACAAAGTAAAAGGTTAGTATAATTTGGAGTATACACTGTACTAACAAATGAAGGAGACAGTGCTAAGAATTTTTTAACATCTTTATCATGAAGATGGGTGACGATGTCCCCGAAACGTCCATAATTAAAATAATTCGGGCCGAAAACAAGTCTTTCTTTTAATTTCATTTTCTATCTGTATTACTTCCTCCTCTATCTGTATTCCTTCCTCCTCATATCTTTGGACTTACTTCCACCTACCTAATTGAAAATACATATAGTATGCCCCTTGAAGAATATTTTATGTGAGATTTTGTTTGTTTTATTGATGAAGAAGCTCCCCCCTTCTAGCTACTTCAACTTGTCCTAATTTATATCAATAATCTGTATCAAGCCGAGTATTTTAGTTTTTGTATCGTTATAAAACTAGCGTCGCCTGCATTTTTCCAGGCCTATATTAAAAAAAATTTCTTTGCTCTAGCTCTTTAAGTTTCTGAGATAATTTGGCCATAACAATACTTTCTATATATACATAACGCCTGTTGAGAATCATAGTGGCGAAAGTCCGAAATTCAGCAATTCGAGAAAAGGCGTTTGAAAGTTTTGTAAACATCTACATTTAATAGCCGGGTAGGTTAGGTTGAAGTGGCCGTTCCCAGAGAGGGAACACCCTTAGGCCAATTAGGCCCTTTGTGATACCACGGTGGGGCTTTCCCCTTTCCTACCCCTATGAGGAGACTTCGGCAGGATGTTTGAATTATTTGCGGCAAGCTGGATTCGAACCCGAGCCGTGTTGAGACTTAAGACTCCGTAATCCTCAGCTTAGCCGGCTTAGCCATTGCCTCCTCTTTAAATTATCAAAAGTAAGAGAAAGTTGTGAGCTGTGCGACCAGTCACACCAGATTCCCTCCCCTCTCGAAAAACTCCTCTAGATCAGCCCTTGTATGGAAAATTGTAACAGAATTCTTATAGTAACAGATGGCGCTTGAATCGAAGCGGGAAACGATTGAATTTAAAAGCGATTTTTTTTTAAATAAATTAGAATTTATTAGGAGACAATTATTAGAGAATCTACATTTAAATAGCCGGGTAACAAACGAATAGGCCAGAATCAAAATCCAAAGAATGGAAATATATTTTCGCCACTTTGGCACTCAAAAGAGAAGACGTTTGCAACAAAAATTGAATTTTCGGACTTTGGACAATATGATTCTCAGCAGCAGATATTTTAGGTAAAAGAAAGTACATTTTGGAGTTTAGGCTTTCTCAGTAGTTATAATTAATAAAAGAATTTTGTTTTCAGTTTAACTATGGTTTATTTGTAAAAATTCAAAAGTTTCGACCACTCATTCTGTGGCCTTTTTCAAGCACAATTCAGTTAAGATTAAAAAGGTTATCACATCTGCGACAATCTCATTTGAATATCAAAATTCAAGATTCAAATGAGATTGTTACAGATGTAACAACCTTTGTAAACTTAACTGAATTGTGCTTGAAAAAGGCCACCAAGTGGTCGAAACTTTGTAATTTTTACAAATAAACCACGAAAACAAGAGAAAGTAAAATTATTAAAAAGTAAGTTATGCAACGCCAGCAGATTTGCCCACAAATATAGTGTTTATTTTTGCTTAAAGATCCAGGGAGAGTCGAATAAAACCCATTCGAGATTTGAGTTTGTTCAATTATGTAAATATTTCTCTGTACGTCATATACAAGCACAAAGAAATCAAACAAATCTCATAAATTAATATTGACACTCTTATCCACCTATATTTATTCATAGATAGGCCCTGCTAATGATATAAATTTGACCCGGATAGGGATAAAATTTGAAATCATTTCCGAGGCAGGTATTTTTATGTGCGTAATTATAATAGCAATTAAATGTATTAATGATGCGGTTTGTGTTTTTATGAAATATTTTTTCCCAGAGTCAATGATTTATATAGACAATCAGCAATTAAATGAAATTTAAATAATTAACGGTGTAATTTATATTAATAAATTCTAGATTCTTTTTTTTTTTTGTTTTTTGTTTAATTTATATTTTTCCAATGGTAATTTTTTTTTTTTTTCAAATATATAAATAATAATGAAACCCAGAGATAGGACGTTTTAATTATCATTTGGTTTGCAAGGATATAAATAATAACTTTTTACTGAAAATATGTTTTTACTGGAGTCAAAAAGTTTTTGAGTCTTGTGTATCTAATAAATCAAATGCAAACATTAAATGAAAAAAATAATACTTGCTAGAAAAATTTAATTATAAAAAAAATAAAAAAAAAAAAAGATTTAAAAAAAAAATGCTTTTATTTAAATTGAACTAAAAAGAGAAAAATAATTTAATTTAATTGTTTTTGTTAAAATTGTTGAATATTTATGACTTAAAATAAAAGCGTGGGGCTCGTAGCTTAAGGGAAGCCTCGGAATAACTTCGAAACGCCCCACGCTTTTATTTTAAGTCATAAATATTCAACAATTTTAACAAGAACAATTAAATTAAATTATTTTTCTCTTTTTAGTTCAATTTAAATAAAAGCATTTTTTTTAAATCTTTTTTTTATTATATTTTAGAGAATAGATCTGATAAAGTGTTTGAACGGCCTCAGACTAATAACCATTTGGCCAGCTTTCAATAAAGTATTTAAACCAAGAAAAAATATATTGAAACATATAACCTTGTGTTTTTATAATTTACCATTTTTTTGGGGAGCCCTCTTTTTACTCTCCATCAAAATGCGACATTTTTGACATTAATGTAATATTTTTCCCTCTATATTTTAACATATAGACCCCGGGTCTATAGATAAAAGAAAGTAAATGTGAAAAAATTTAAACCTGCTTAAAAATCAAAAGTAATTTACTAAGTGAAAGGATTATATGTTTTTTTTTCACAGAAAAATTTAAAACATTTTTTTATACGTCTAAAGGCTTCTTCTCTAGCGATAATCAATTTTCTTTAAAAAGATCTCATCATTAGAAGAGACTTCTGGAGGCTTTAAGTTTAAAATCTAACGTTGATTGATCTCCCCATTTAGAAACACAACTCACTCCTTTCCTTTGAATGTTATTTTTTAAGAGAGAGAGACTTTCTAATCGATGTACCAAGTAGTCATAAGCAATTAATTCATCTGTGTTAATTTAATAAAATTTACTTAATTGGGTTGTAAAAAAAATCAACGGAAAAAGTAAAAGAAAGTTGTGAGAAGTTAATTTTACGTGATTAGGGAAAGGCGAGGATCCCCCGAGAGGGGAATCCAGGGAGCGGCACCTCCTGGCCGGGAACAAAGGTGGGAATGCGGTTGATATTTTTTTATATACTATCCGCACCGCCCGCTTTCGGCAAACCCCGCGTCTAGGCCCTGGCTAGGATATGATTAGTAGTAGTCGCCATAAATGTATTTTAATAAATTTTTACTTTCTCTTAATATATAGAGAGAGAAAGTATTGCGATCATGTCAAAAATTCGATGTCGAGTTATGATGGATATTCATGTTTTGAGGTCCCCTGAGTCCAAAAAAGTAGATCCCGCAAATTGGTCTGTCTGTAACGATTTTTAATATGAAGGAAATAAGCTACCTGATTGAAATTTTATATTTAAGTTAGGTACCCTCCCGGACAGTCAAAATAAGCTTTTGAACAAAATCGGCCAAATAGTACTAGTACTTTACTGATGTGCTTTTTCAATTTTTCTCAAAATTCACTCCACCAAAATTAATTTAAATTCAAACAAAAATCAATTATTTTTTAGATGCTCTTCAAAAAGCATCCCTATGGTATAATTTATATTTTCTATATAAATATGTTTCAACTAGTACCAACGGTCGTCAGTATCAATCAATCAATTTAACTTTTAGTTATGTTTCGAAATTTCAACGAAAAGTTACCCAAATGGAGCGTGATAGGCACACAGACGGACAGATTAGATTTAGACGAAACTCATTATTTAAATACTATACCCGGTATATGTTAGGGGGACCAGGCACGTTTATTTATACCATTTGGTACCAAAATGACTTAAATAAATATTCATTGGACTGTCTGGGATCCGAACCCACGACTCGTAGGTTTAAGACACATTTGTCAACACAACTAGCCTCTTGGCTACGAAAGTGGGGTGGTATATTTTAATTAAAATAAATTAAAAAGAAATTTGGATACTTGGGGAGGGGGGGGGGTGGAAATGCTTCCCCACATGACGCCATCCTTTTAGAAGTAATTATGTTATATAATTATAAATGCTATTTGGAGATTGGTAAATTTTGGTAAAATATTGAAACATATATATATATCAATATATTAGGCCTTTTATACCGGTATATATTGAGTTTTCTAACACGAGGTTAACGTCCTATTGAACGGTGGAAATAACTATTTTCATTAAAATTATACTTTTGCCAAACCTGTGAATTAATTCTGTGAATTAATTACCTGAATTTTCAATTAGTAGGCTATATTCTACAAAATATTTGTAAGGAATTAGTGGAATGTAAAATTTCCTTGATTCGACCTCCCCCCCCCTCCTAATGTGTGGAATTGTGGAAGATGTAGAGCCTAAATGAAGTTAAATCTTAATGAAAGTAACTAACTTATTTTTTCGTATAAAAAGAGATAAATTTTTAAGGAAAATATTTTATTTAAAGAATTAATTATAATTTGATTTTATTAAAAGGATTTTCATTTCGTTACCTGGCTCTTGATATTCAATTTTTTTTTTTTTTTTTTTTTAAGTCGTAGCTAAAGGTCAAAATGTTTTAATCACATTATTTGAAATATAAAAAGAATTTTTTTTTCTTCAATGTGAATAAATAAATAAATAAAAAATCTCTATAAAAAGAGTTAATTAAATGTTTGAATTAATTTTTACTTTCACTTATCTAAAAATATTTTATAGAGAGAGAGAAAGAAGGTTTTGTGATTTTGTCAAAAATTCGATGTTGAGATTTTGATGGTTTTGGGTTCAAAAAAGTGGGTCCCGCAAATGGTCTGTTTGTTTGTGAACAAATATCTCAAGAAGCCTACGAGGCTGGAACTTAATATTGAACTGATGCGTTTTCTACTTGTGATTATTTCATTGTTTTTATAAAAGAAAATGAAAATCCAAACGGGCAAAATAAATAAAAAAAAAAAAAAATGAAAATCTTTATTGGAAATTTTCTTTTGACAGACATTTCATAAAATTCATTAAGATCTAACAGAAATTTTATATAGGGAATTTTAAGAAAAAGTTTAAAACAAATTTCGGTTTCAGCTAAAAATCTTGTTTCGGTCGGACCCTAGTATAATATAAAAAGTATTATGTTTTATTTTCTACCTCCGTGTTATTTAGCTATTAGCTCATTTATGTTATTTCTTTGCCACTAACTTAAATATAAAATTTCAACCTCCTAGCTCTTTCGTTCCTGAGATTTTTTGTTCACTGACAGACCCACTTTTTTGAAATCAGGGGATTTCAAAATCCATCAAAATCTCGATAGGATCTCAATTCGTTCTCTCTCTATATATAGGGTAAGAGAAAGTAAAAAACCGTGTAAAACCCAAATAACAGTGGGGTTTATTAATTAAAAAAACCGAGTGGGTTTTGCCCACCTGGGGAAATTCTATGTCAACCCTGAAGGGGATAATTAGAACAGGATAACAAAGTGAAAAAAAAATCAGAAAATATAAAAATTAAAAAAAAAACATACAATAGGTAGAGTTCGTATTGAAATATATGTTAATAATGCGAAATAATGGACCACCACGCATCATAAAAAGCTGCTTTTATCATAGAAACTTAAACATTCAAAGTTCACTACTTTAAAGGTCATCTAGCAGAAAATAACGATATGAAAATGTAGAAAGATAATTGCAAGAACAAAATTAGCTCCCTTCTCATTTTCTGTTGTTTAATTGATGTGAATAAACAAAGATATTGTTTTATAAAATAAAATCTCTTAATATATCATCTGATCAGAGTGGGGAAACTTTTCTGTTAAGAGATTTTAATCACCAGGGATCTTGTTTTAAACGCCTGACAGAAAAAATAGAGTTCTTTGGAGGTTAAGGGGAATAACAAAGATATGATTAATTTGACTAAAGCTCTTAAGATAATTAGCTAGATTAAATTCATATTTGATTCCAACTACTTTCTTAATCGCATCGGAAATATTAGTAGAGTAAAAAATGTTTTTTTTTTTGTTTGATTATAGTCAATTTAATGTTAGAAAATAAACTTTTTAACAGTTAATCTTTACTTACCAATCGAAATTCCCTCGCTGTTTGAGGAAGAGCACCGAAACACCCGCCGGAGAATCGTTATCAAGCGGAACCATCGATAAAAAGAAGCCTGGGAAATGAAAAAAAAAATGCATAATTAATAAATTTCTTACTAGCCTACAACACACTATATCACATCTGCAGCCGTCATCAAGTGATTATTGTAGATAGTAGCATTTTTGTATTTATTTTTTGTATTATTAATTATTAAATAACAAATAAACCACAATTAATGCCAAAAATGACTTTGATTTCAACCATTATTAAATAATTTAAACTAAGAGTGTAATTTTGACAGTAGATCAAATGAAATATGGCTCCCGGGAAAGGATTCACTTCGGATTATTGATGTGTTTTATTAGCGCCAGACCAAAATACACTGGGCCCACACACCATACAATTATTTGATTGATATAGCGGCAAAAATAGGCCTATACGCACAGAAATTAATAAGTTATATGTAAATGAAGGGGGAAGAGCCAGAGAAGGTTGTCAATAATCAAACTCGTCCTCCGCTACTAGTCAACGTTTCGAAGCACAAACCGCTTCTTCTTCAGGACCATGGTCCTGAGTCAACTTGCCTTCAATTTCGTCAAAATATTTAATGAATTCGCAGACGCACATACCATCAAGAGAAAAGATATTGGACAACCCCCTCACGTATATCTGAATTTAGAGCCTTTTGAGGTATGTATACAGGGCCGTATCTAGGCAGATGCAACAGGTGCACCGAGCACCTCAAAAGGCTCTAAATTCAGGTAGACGTGAGGGGGTTGTCCAATATCTTTTCTCTTGATGGTACAAGTAAAAGGCAATGCATCCAATTTATTAAAATTCTATTTATGTTCGGACATTAAGACACTTATAAAGATTAAAAACCATTTTTTTTTAATATGTTATTAATCACTATCACATACGTATAAAATAATTTTTTGAAGCAGATCTGATGCAGGGTTATCGTATAATTAATTATTAAAAAATTGAAATTTAACATGTAGTCTATGGGGAATGCCGACACATATTGAATTATGTAGCCACCATCCCTGAGAAAGATTTAAAAAAAAAACTTCTATTTTTATCTAAATTCCGTAGAATACGTTAAAAATAAAATCAAAATTTTCTGACAAAGGCTTTTAAAAATATTTAAAAAAAAGACAAAAAAATGTCAGTCGGCCATATTTAACAATAAGTAAGTCATGGAACTCAAAAAAGTCGGCCAAAGACGGCCTTTACCACTTGTATTATAAATAAAATACAACTGAACACTACAACAAGATCAACATAAACATAAACAGCTGCTGTTAGATGCAAATGTTGCCAGATTTATATTAAATAAATAAGGTACTTGAAATTATTAACTTAATCCAATTATAAATTGTGATAGGTCACGACTAAATTATAATAATTAATTTATACATTCAAATTTTTAATTTTATTTAAAAAAAAAAAAATTAGATTCTATTATGACCTACGGGGAGGGGGGGGGGGTACTGCCCGAACAACCTTAAACTTATTTTAGCGAGGTGAATAGCTGAATCAATGCATAGTAGAAAAATAAAAGGCCGAGCAGCTTGGTTTATTTCTTTATTAGAGAACCCACAGCGACGTTTCGGTCGACTTTGAGAGCATCTTCATGACTAGAGTTCAGTCAATATTAAATTAAGGTTTTTCTATTGACTGAACTCTAGCCATGAAGATAGTCACATAGTCGACCGAAACCTCGCTGTGGGTTCTCTAATAAAGAAATAAATCTAGCTGCTCGGCCTTTTATTTTTCTACTACTAAACTTAGTTATTTATTGAAGAATTTTATGTGACTCTCTCTAAAGGAGAAATGTTAAATTTACTGAAATATTTTTTTTACAACTAGGCATATATTAATCTTTTCTGGTAGCCTTCTAAATTTTAATTAAAAAATGTCTTTTCAAATCTTCAAAATTATAATTATTTTTATAGCTATATTCGAAATGTTTTCATTTTCAATTAACATAACAGTACTTTACTCATCTAAACACACACAACGACAAACGACGATTGAGAAAGGACACTGAGATTTGTCTGGTCAAACATTTTAGGATCAGATCCGCTTTTCGTATATACGTAAAAGGGATTCAAAGGATCAAGAAAAGAGAAAGTGCATGTGTGTGCGTGTATGTGTGTGTGTTAAACGCGCGGTCCTCTTAACGGGGGCTCCAATTCCTTCAAATCCGATAACCACTTGGGAAATGAATATCATCAAACTAATACATAAAGCTTGTGTCAGTTTGTTCAGATTAAATTCCAAATATTTAAGAAGGGAAATAAAAGATATAGAAATGTAATTGCAATACTTATTAAAAAAAAAACATAGGGATGTGTCGTTTTTTTTTTGGTGAATGGATAGTACTTAAATAAAAAATAAAAATATATTTCATATATGGACCCTGTTATGCAATGGTGTGTCAAAGTCCAAACATCGAGTTTTGAGAAAATTAACATTAAAGTTTTTTGTTTTGATTAGATTATATATAATTTTTTTTGTCAATTGTGCAAGTAACATTAAATATAAATTTTTTTAGGACATATTTCATAAAAAATACTATTAATTAAAGCATTTGAAACAATATTCCGTGCTTAACTCAATTTTTAATTTTTTGGTCTTTGACACACCATTGCATAACAGGGTCCATATAGGGTAAGAGAAAGTAAAAATAAATTTGGATAAACATAAGAAGTTAAAATTTTATTTGTTTCTCGCTTTAAATTGCATATAGGTTTATAAGTAGCTTAAGAGAAGGTAAAAATAAAATATTTTTCTTCAATGAGACACTTTCCAGTGCAAAGAGACCGGTATGTGATATTAAATGAATGTATAGGTCTATTATTGTAGTAATTAATATTTAATAATTCGATTCAAAAGAAAGGGCGTTTTTAGAATAATTCATTTATAAAGAAGAATACAAACAAGTCGAGAAATCAAACAAGTTGTCACTTGTAGATGAAAAGGGAAAATTTTCAAGAAAAAAATTACTATTTTTCTATTTTAAATGCATCAAGATACAAAGAAAACTTAATTTTACTTAGAAAAAATATGAAGCTATTTTACTAGATATGTGTGTTGCTTTATAAATATCCCAATGAAGATATGGAATCGAAATAGTGCCAATGCTATTTTTTAACAGCATAAATTTGGACTGGCGATTTCTAATATAATATTATATAGGCCCTATATAATATTATTTAAAAAATATAGAGAAATAATGAAGAATCCTGCGTTAAAAGTAATTTGCCCATTAAGGTGGCAAAAAAAGGGACATTGAATAAAATCTAATAGCCTGTAGTTTTAGTCACTTTCTATAAAGTTTCTACAAGAATGTTATCAGAAAAAAGAGTTATTTTCTCAAAGAAATCAGTGTTTTTTGTTTTTTTTTAGAGTGGATACAAAATGGCCTAATAAGAATGCCTGGACCCCCAATTGATATATTTACAAATAACGGGTATCGTTTAAAGTCTAAGTTGCCGAAAAGACTGCGCGCATGCGTGTGTGGATGCGAGTGTGAATGGGAAAAAAGTGAGTGTTTAAAAAAAAAAAAAACTTTATATTCTTTGATCAATTTAAATACAACAATGTCTTAACAACGTTTGGTAATTTCCAAAATGTTTCAAGCCTATTGCAATCATGAATCTTTAATCTGTTATTAAATAATTCTGCAAAATTAATTGAATTAAAATACTGCGAAAGGGGTTAATAATAAAAATCAAAACGACCTAACAAGATATAATATTAATTTAGAGCAGTGGTGATAAAATCTTAGCATAGTACAAAATAGTGTTTAGAATCCAATCATATAAGGATCGACATTTAAATTAAGAAATTCTTAAAATGTAATATTAATAACAAATATTTAACCACTAAAGTTAAAATAAATGAATAATTAAGTAATTTCAAATTGGATTACCCAGGTAAAAGTGATGAGAAATGAGGAGAGCAGAGAGAGCCGCCTAGTCGCCAGCATAGCTGCCAATCAACTGATAAAGGCGTCGGTTTCCTTGTGATGAGAAGCGCGGAATAACACTAGTCAGAGTACACTATCTCTACTGACCTGGCCTAGAGTCCCAGTCTTTACCTTTAGTGTAAGCGAAATAAGGCGCCAAGGATTCAACGCCTCTGATTGGCTAATTAGCAAGGAGAAAAAAATGGAGTAAGGCGGAGGTGGAGGATGAGAGAGAGAGAAGGGAGAGGGAGACAAGAGGAAGAGGTTGATAATGAATTCCTAATTTTAAATAAAAATAGACTGGAGGGTATTTAGAATGTTTGAATTGGGGACGATCTTATTTATTTTTTTTTTTAAAGGGAGTCAAGTTGTGAAAATAAAAGATAGACTAATATTTAAGTATGAATAATGCCGGAGAATTAATTCAAATTCTTTTTTTTTAAACACACTTTTTGCCCATTCACACTCACACACACATTCATTTTCGGCAACTAGGCCATCTTAAGGATTTTAAACGATAACCGTTATTAATTAATATATCTATTGGGGGTCCAGGCATTCTTATTTAAGCTTATATTATATAACAAAGGAAAAGCCCTTGGGCGAGCAACTGTAAAATTTTTAAAGTTTTAAATTTCCCTCTATGCTTTAGAGTTTTAAATTTCCCTCACTGGCTCCACTTTTCCTCTCTCTGGCTAATCAGCGAGGTACAGGCACATTCACGGAAGTGGGTGGCTAGCGCTTTTTATAAAGTAATGATAAGTAGCATACACCATAACATACAATAATATAGTAAACTTTACTACAGTCATTGAGTAAAAATACATCAATGGTTTTATTAGGTTAAGAATAGGGTAATTTTTACTTTTTTTGGTTTTCTTAATATCACGCGGCACCCTTAGTGCTTTACGGTAGATAATAATCTAACAAACCACTCAACAGATTTCAGCGTTTTTTAAAGTGAAACTTTTTATTTATATCACTACGAATTTTTTGGTTCTTCTATCAGCATGTCGCTTTGTAACGAGGTGACGAAAAAAAAGCCATGACGCAAATACGGAAGCCATGACTCACTAGTTGTGACGTCATGGCAATTCCTACGAGGTTTTTTTTTTACTACGCTACGGCATTTATACTTATTTTCTTAATCACAATATAAATAAAGTAAGCCTATATAAAAATCAAATTGATTATCTATATCTATACTATTATATAATTTCCGCTCTACGCCCCCCTCCCACACCACAATTAAAATTATTGTTTTTTTAATTCTTCACTCGATTTTAATAAAATTTAAAATGACGCTTCTCTATGATCTAATTAATTGAAAAATGATATTCCAGACCTCACCAAAGTTCTATTGGGGGGACGTCCCCCACTAAAATTTATCTTTCACTCGATTTTAATAAAATTTAAAATGACCATTCTCTATGATCTAATTAATTGAAGAATGATATTCCAGACCTCACAAAGTTCTATTGGGGGCCCCCAATTTCCAAACACCAAATGGGGGGGGACGTCCCCCACCTAAAATTTATCTTTCACTCGATTTTAATAAAATTTAAAATGACCATTCTCTATGATCTAATTAATTGAAGAATGATATTCCAGACCTCACAAAGTTCTATTGGGGGGGACGTCCCCCCACTAAAATTTATCTTTCACTCGATTTTAATAAAATTTAAAATGACGCTTCTCTATGATCTAATTCAGTGGTTCCCAACCTGGGGGCGATCGCCCCCAAGGGGGCGATTTGGGTTTTCAGGGGGGCGATAACTAAGCGGGGGGGCGATTGGGGGGCGATGAGTATTCAAAGGGAGAAAAATTATTTACTAAAATTTAAAAAAATAAAAATCAAAGAGAAAAATCTCTTATATACAGGATGGTCAGGATAGAAGAAGACAAAATATTATCATAAAAATAAAATAGTCTGAAGATAATTCCAATCTAGACTTGAAACGTCACTTTTAACTCAAATTCTAAATTTCAATTTAAAAAAATCATTTTTTTTGAAATTTTTTTCATGGGAGCCTTCGGGCTCTTTAAGCTCGAATCTTAAAATTTCAATTAAAAAAATCATTTTCTTGAAATTTTTTTCTTCAGGGCCCGGGCCCTTTAAGCTCAAATCAAGTTTAGTCTTTTTTCACGACTCAGGATAGCTAAAAATGCAGATTTCAGTTGCTAATTTTCAAAAAATTTTCCATACCCCCAGATTCCCCCGGAAATTCTCTGTCCAGATCTGGCCACAATAGCCTTTTATATACTAAAAAAAAACTTTTTTTTTTGGGGGGGGGTATTACTAAGTATTACTAAGTAGCTCCGGGGCCTGTCAAGTCTGTCTGCGGCCCTGTATATAGGCCTACGGTAATAAAATTGTTTAAAATAATAAAACAGCTTTATTATTTACACTTTACTTCAAATTAAAATTAGGCATACAATGAAAATGTAAGGGGGGGGGGGGGGGGCGATAGGTGTTAGTCAACCTCCAGAAAGGGGCGATGGGTCAAAAAAGGTTGGGAACCACTGATCTAATTAATTGAAGAATGATATTCCAGACCTCACAAAGTTCTATTGGGGGGACGTCCCCCCAGTAAAATTTACCTTTCACTCGATTTTAATAAAATTTAAAATGACGCTTCTCTATGATCTAATTAATTGAAAAATGATATTCCAGACCTCAGAAAGTTCTTTTGGGGGGACGTCCCCGCCTACGATCCGAAAAAAGTTTCACTTGCATCGTGGTTTCTTAAAACCACACAATGTTTTTGTATTTTTCCAATTAGCAGAAATTCTTCTAGGTCAAATTTTCTACTTTATTTAGGACTAGCTGCCCGATTGAAAATGAGATTTATTATTTTATCAGAATTTTAAGGCTGGAGGCCAAAGGACCCGGGCCCCCTCGCAGGGTCCGGGCCCCGGGGATATAGATAGCCCCCTGTCCCCTCTGTTTGCGGTCCTGAATATCCCAAAAGGCTCAGCTAGTACAACTAGTTTATATACCGTATATTTAATAAAAAATAAATATTAAAAAAAAAAACAAGTTCTATCTTCGTCAATAAAGTTTGACAAAACCAACTTGAGAAAATACATTTTTAACAAGGCTTATATTATAAATGTCTCTCTCTCTCTCTCTTTCTCTTCCTCTGTTTTGACAAGATGCTTATTTTATTGTCTAAGCTTGCATAATTTGCACATTCAACGTCAAAAGTTTTCACTTGGGACGATCGGAGCAGATTCTTTTTCCCCCAACCTTTTTTATTTTTCTTATACAGTATATTAAAAAAAAATATAGAATAAATATATAAATGAAATATTTTTATTGATGACAGTTGGACATATTTTTTTTTTGTAATGGGTGCATAAGGTCCGAAGACCAGTGGTCACATGCAACCAGGAAGAACCAGGAAGAATATAGTTTAAAAAAAAGGAGAAGCATAATAAGGGAACTCAACTGCGGGAACTGAGAAGATGCCTGTTAAGATTAGACTTGAAAGTCTGAAGATTGTGTTTTGGGGAAGATTGACGCAGGGAGCTTGTTCCAATCACGAGAGGTCATGGGAACAAAGGAAGATTGGAATTGACTAGTTCTGTTAGTCGTGAGTTGGACTAATTGATATTCTTGAAAAACTGCCAATTGTTTGATAAAATGTTTATTTAATTTTTCGGTTTTCAAATTTATTTTTGTACTCACTTAATGGAATATTGGAATAAAAGCCCCTAGTGGTGAGACGCTATTGGTAATATAATTAAATGAATATGAATGGCATTTTTTTTTTTATTCAATTTTCTAATGAATTGAATATTTTAATATTAATAAAATAAAATGGTTCATTTTTATTTACTATTTATTTTGCCCCAAATTTATTTATTTATTCAAAGTAATAAAATTGAATTAAATATTTTTGATCATGCAAAAGCTCTATTTAGAAATTTGAAGAATTATTATTATTATAATTATATTATTATTATTATTAATATAAATGAATAGAAAAAAAAGGGAAACTTATCCGTATCAACGTTATAGAAATTAGATAAAAGTCAAAATATCAAAATGTTCTGTTGAAAATTTATTGGTTTTCAAATTTAGATATTTTACTATAATATTAAAAACCAATTTTTTGGACTTAAATTGTTAAGCCCTGGATCTCTAAATTTATCATAGATTGTTGAATTTTAATTTATATTTAAATTTAAAAAAATTCGTTCCAAATCCCCAAAATTCACGCTTGGATTGAAAGAAAATTACTTGTCAAAGAAAAAACTAGTTGGAAATTTTTTTTTCTAATAGTAATACTGTATATTGCATTTAGTATTACTATTGTCCCTTTTTTTTTTTTGAGAAATCGATTTTTTAAATTTTATCTCTAATTCACTACGATAGAATCTTCAACTAATCAACTAGGAGTGACATGTTAATTAAAAGTTTAACAAAAACTTCGAAATAGGAGAAAAATAATCGAGAATATTTTTAATTTATAATAGTATAATTATGAGCCGGGGGTCTGGCAACGGAGAAGAGCAACAGTCACCACAATCGTTGCGGTTAAGCGATGCCAAGCACAGTGGACGCTCGGCTTAGTAACCCCGAGCAGAGTGTAGAGGGTCCTCCGCTAGCCACCGGTACTATGTATTTTTGAAATATAAAATAAAATTTAAACTCCTAAATGGCTTCAGTAGGCGAAAAGGGTATGAAAAAAAAGGTAATTATTATTTTATTTTTTTATATGTGAATTGACTAACGCCCGTATGTAAATTATGAATATGAACGAAAGGTTTTTAAAACGAACCCCTCGTTTTGGGTTTAAATAAATCTGGTGTGACTGGTAGCACCAGATTTTTTTGTGTCGACATACCATTTAGTTTCCGACAATATATTAAAATTCAAGATGTAAAATTTGTAAACATGGGAAAATATTTATATTTTTTTACCAGGTCAACCATTTCTCCTAATTTTCCTATGAAGTATACGAGTAAAGTGTGCTTCATAAGATTTCAATGGCAAAATGAGAATATACATTTTAAAGAGCATCTAAAAAAATAATAGATTTTTGAATTTTAATCAAAATCGTTGGAGCGAATTTTAAGAAAATCGAAAAAAACTGAAAAAGTACATCAATAAAGTACTTTTTGGCAAATTTGGTTTAAAAGATTATTTTCCCGCTCCAAGGGGGTGTCTAATTTAAATACTGGTATAAATTTTCAACCTCCTAGAGATGTTTTGCTCAAAGAGACACACACAGCCATGTCGCGAAAACCACTTTTTTGGATTCAGGTGACCTCAAAACGTGAAGATGCATCAAAATCTCGACATCGAATTTTTTACACGAATCCAATACGTAAGTTACTTTCTCTCTTTTTACGTATGTTACTCATATAGGTAAGAGAAAGTAAGAATAAACATCAGAAAGTTTTTAAAAGATTGATACTTATTCTTTTTTTACTTGCTCTTTACCTATATGTGTTATATAGAGAAAAAGTATTCCGATCATTTTTTAAACAAGTTTTTATTTAACTCAAACTCCCTTTTTTATACATTTCACTATTAAAATTTTTTAATTTTATTATAGGCTATATTATATATTTTTTTTCTATTTTTTTTCCCAACTCTCAAAAAAAAAAAATTTTTTTGAATTTATAAATTAGCAAAGTTTTTTTTTTTTTTAATTTAATAAAAGTTTAATCTAATAATTCTATTCAAGTTTGAGGTTTTAGTTTTCATTCGTTGTAAAGAGAGAGAGAGAGAGAGAGAGCGATATTTGAACAAGCTTGTTTACACATTACAAATTGTTTCTCAAAATATACATCACCCACCCTAAATGAAAATGATGTAATAATGCGGATAGAATTAGGCCTATTTGAATAAACTTCTATGCGAATAAAGAGGAGACAGCAACCCTTCAGGGCAATAAGGGCATGCCGATATTAAAATGCGCCATCAAATATTATTATTAAAATGATGATTTATTGATTTAATTTTCAATTAAATTTTCAGTGGATTGCAAATAATATTTTGTATACTCGAAACCAATTTTTATTTGTTTATTAAAAAATATTAAATATTTAATAATTATTCATATGAAGAGATGAATTGCTATCGAATTCAAAATTAGTGACATTGTCTAAATGAATTCACAAGGGTTCTCGAGGCACTGAACACACCAACCGGCTGACCTTACTAATTGCAGGGCATTGAATTTCACAGTGAGTTGGGCTCTAAATAGCCTCTCATGCCAAAAAAGACCTTAAGTGATTTTATAGATGTATTATTTAAATAGACGGAAAGTCCGCCAAAGGCTTTCCGTCTAGCCAGGAGCTGCGCCTGCTAGAATCTCTTGCTCGCTTTCGGTAGATAGAAGGAAATAAAGAGGTGGGCGTGGCCTCGCCAAGACTTCGGCTACTCTCGCTTTTCTCCGCCGTCGCTCGGGCACTGGAAACGCATTTTTGATAGGAACGCGTTTTTGTTACATTACGTTTTCTCCCTTCGCGTTAAAGAACTTCGTTCCAAAAAAATAATTTATATACAAACTCGACACGGGTCTTCCATCAAATCAAAATATTTTTTACTTTCTTTTACCTCTATATAGTTTTTAAATGTTAAAATTTTAAATATCAAAACACCTTTAATAAAATTCAAGTTCTCCTCAAAAATGAGCGTATTTTTTAAATTTTAGTTTGAGAATAAAAAGAAAGTGCAAAACAGCCTTTTTTATTTATAATAAAATGATTTTTACAGCACAACGTTTTGATCATCTTCAGGTCTTCCAAACGTTAGAAATCATTTATATCCAAAAATTGACTTTTTCAATCATGAATTGACTTCTGACGATAACACGATCTGTCGAAATACGGATTAAATGATGATTCAAGTATAAGTAAAAAATAATTTGAAAAACAAATAACCGAGTGTTTTTATTTGTATATAAAATGTTTCATCGAGAGCTAACTTAAAATATTTTTTTTTCACATGTTGTTGCACTTAGTTTTCATCGTCAAACTATAAAATTCCAGCCTTCACAAAAATAGAATATTTATTAAAATTATATTGCAATATAATTATGCATGTAGTTTTATTTTAAATCTCTATAATATTAACTTTAATATATTGTATATTCAATTAGATGAAATGCATTTTAATGTTGTAATTACTTTTTTAATTAAGCTTAATTTTAACCTGATATTCATTCATATGTATTATTTGAAATAACAATTGATTGAAAGGATTATTCCATTATATTAGATTACTAATATTACGGCAAAATATTTTAAAATAATTGCAAAGATTTTATTTAATAATGGACTAATTGAAAATTCAGTAAATAGCTCGTAATGGAAATTAACATGATTAAATTGGAAAATAAATTTTTTCATCCTTAAAAAATCCTGGGGCCATTTCACTGACATAAAGAAGCCTTAGCTACGCCCTAGAGTTTTACTCTATTATTAAGTCTTTAATTCTTTCCTAATTCAGAAAAGGAGATTCTGATTAATTACGTTCCAGTCATCTTGACTTAAATCGTCGATAAAAAAACATTTTCTCGCCCCCCAGGGGTCCAAATAGAAAAAAAAATCTATCTCTCCAAGTAATCAAGTCAAAAGGATTAGGTTAATAAAAAAAAATCGTTCACTGCCGGAATCAACTAAACTTGCTCTAATGACAATCATTCATTTACAAAATATTTTCGTTAATAATTTATTATTTAATAAATTAAAAATCGATTCATACTAATTATGATAAACTGATAGATAAGTTTTTCTATCATTAGGGTCAATTTATGAGGGTAAAAAAGTGAGATGAGTTTGATAATAATATTCACTCAAATTTATTTTAATTTAATTAAAAAAAAAAAATTACCCTCATTTTTTTATTTAATTTTCTTTCCTCTCTTATGTAAGAATATAGGCCTATTAATAAATATGTAAAGTGAATTTGTTTTTTGGTGCGATTTTTGAACAAAATGAATAATTTATCCTTTTAATCTATGAAGATCTGTAGCTGTGGGCTTAATGGACTCGGGCCGAAACGTCAGCCGTGAGGGCGAGAATTTAATGGGGTTCAGTAGTGTAGATGTTACGCATGTTTTTCCCTATAAGATGGCGTAGTGTGTCATAAAAAGTATGCCTAAAATATCAAGTAATTCAAAAATTTGCAAAGAGATGTCAGAATGGTAGCTAATAATATTTAATGCATTTGGTTAATTTTCATTGATCTTTTAACAATAAATACTTTATAAATGTTATTATATATTATGTATCATTTTAAAAGCATAAAAATATATCAATATAGGTCAGATATAGGTTAATAAGCGATCGGCTGTTAGACTAGCCTGCCATCTATTGCAAGAGTGCTGAACTATTTGACACATAATTTTTAAATATATCTACTAATATTATTTTAAAATTTTCTTAATTAATATGTGATTAATAATAACAATAAATTCATTTTTAAATTTAAAAAAAAAATTAAAAATTATTGGGACAAATGGTTTGCTGTAATTGCTCGATAACAAAAAAAAAATTAATTTAAGATAGAAAATTTGTGAGATCGGTTTGTTTTTGATTGGGCAAAAATTGTGACCCCTGGAGTCGAACCAGGACCTCTACCCTTTCGCGGCGCGCCCTAAATAGGCTACCTTATATTACAGTCTAGAACAGTGGTTCCCAAACCTTGGGTCGCAATCAAATGGTGAGTCGCGAAAAGGGCGAAAATTTGGACAATTAATTTAAGAATATACAGGCTGAATATAGACCTGTCTAATAATAATAATATTTAATGGCTGGAAATATTTGTAAATAGGATATGGAAATGGTATCAAATGGTATTTGATTGTATCTTTAACTATAAAAACAACGTTTTTAAATATTATAAGAAATTTTTAATACCTGTATATATCATCATATCATCTAAATAGAATACATAGAATAAATAATGTCATCTATGTATCATTGTACAGACTTAACTCTCTCTCACTAGAACTGTTCACTGAAGATGGGTGAATAAATTTTACCCGAAACGTCTGAACGTTCACAGAGTATCGAGAGTGTTTTTCATTTTGGCTGCCTGCATTTCCATATCCTATTTATAGACCTGTCTAGATAATTGAAATTAATTTATTCTTTGAAATCAGTGTTTATATTATAGGACTAGTATATTTAAGTCAAATGTAAATTATTGAGCTGATAATTAGTACCAGGAATGACCAATCATTGTCTTATGGCTAAATATACTTACTAGGACTTTTTACTATGGTACTTTGTCAGTTAAAGTGGGAAATTATAGTTAGAATGAGATAATTATTAGCTACGCAGTTCATTTGTCACAAATCTAATATTGAAATAATGGAACAAACGACATAGGTTAAAAAACAATGATTTGAATAAATCAATTTCAATTATTTCAAATGTAATTTGGGTATTTATGGAAAAATAAATAAATGATTTTCTTTGATAAAAAATAAAAATGTAACGTACTGCCCGTTATTCTGATTCTCTCTGTATGGAGAAATCTTAATCTGAATTTTCAAAATCCCCCCCCCCTTCTGAAATAGCATTCACGTTCAAAGAGACTTGGAAATGCACCTTTTGATCTTTCTAATACGATTGATTCATCCTGGCATTTTCTCATAGATTTATTTAATGAAAAATGTATTTTGATAAATTTTATTTCTGCTCTAAATAATTTTTCATTCAATCAATTGTCTGTCCTTGAAGAGGTTCATGTAATAATAATAATTGTATATTCCTTTTGATATCTCTCTTTTTGTATTATTGCATAATTTATTTTAACGATAAATCGATATAATCGGCCAGAGTTGAAATTTGAATAATTTTTTTTTTCTCTGATTATAGCAATTTATCGTAATTATTAATTCATAAATTATATTGGATAGTTTGTTCTTTAGTTTTTCAAAGCCTAATCTGTTCAAAATTTTTATTTATTTATTTTTTTTATTTTTTCATCATCTGAAGCCAAATAGACTTTAAATTATATTTATTTATAAGCTTATACTGTATCTCTCACCCCAGAAACGTGGACAGAAATGAAAAAAAAAAAAAAAATTATCGTATTGAAATTTTTCTCTAGTGATGCACTCTTCGAAAGGAGTAGGCTAGACGCCGGTGCTAAGGGAGTCCCTCCTCAAACTAGGACATCCTCCATAGAATAGAAGAGGTTGGATCAAAGGAACTGGGTGGAACCGGAAATAAAGGATTAGCTCGTTAGCTAAAAATGAAGGCCGAGGGAGGAGTTAGATTTAGGAAATAATGTAACTACACGGGGTGTTGGTAGATGGCTAGGGCCAGAGGCCAGTTGGGTTTGAGGTGAACACTATAATTCCAAAATTTATCTATACCCCATGTATTGAATTATATCAGATCTTACAAAAACATTGAAAAATAGTAATTTATATTCAACTTATAAATATTGAGTTGAAAAAGGAACATATTTCACGGAATGTTTATATAAATAGTTTATAAGTATACTTTAAAACATATATTTCATTTGCATGGCTAAGTATGGCCTACTAACCTAGATAAACACATTTTCTATAGAAAAATTTGCTGTGCAAAAATCTTTTCATGTAAAACAGTTTGTTTGTGTGCCTTCTTCAAATGACCAATTCAATTGAGACTTGCATACCAAGTAAAATTAAAAAATCAATAATACTGTTAACGACAATATTACCCAGACAGCTTAGAATATTGCAGAAATATCGCGAATCTTGCATAAATTGCCAATATTGCAAAATATTGGCAACATAGCTACAATATTGCAGCGGCAATATTCAAAGCCAGGGGGACATATATTGAAGCAAGATTGCTGCAATATTACTGTCCGCCTTTTTGCAACATTGTAGTAATATTGCAGCAATTTTGCTGTTTGAGCTGCAATATTACCAATATTGAGCAAGAATGGCAATATTACTGTAATATTCCAAGCTGTCTGGGTATTGAAACATAAAATAATACAAAACAAGCAACAAGTCTATTCATTCTACTAAATCCACAACAAAAAACAGGGCCCTCGGGATTGGCGTAGTTGGCAGCGGGCCTGCCTTGTATACTAAGGGTTGAGGGTACGAATCCCAGGCAGTCTGATGATTTTATTTAAGCCATTTGGATACCAAATAGCTTAAATAAGAATGCCTAAGTCCCCAATAGTTATATTTACAAATAACGAGTATCGTTTAAAGTCTTAAATGGCCTAAGTTGCCGAAAACACTGTGTGTATGTTTGTGTGAATGTGAATGGATAGTAAGTGTGAGTGTTAAAAAAAAGGCATAATATAATAAATGAAATTATAATATAAAAGATATTTAAATGAAAAAAAATTATGAGGATTCGGATAATCGAGTTTCTATTTAAAGACATTATATTGTTTTAAGTGACAAAAGAGAGTCTTCTCTTATTTAGGTCCCTTTAATATAAATTCTTTTAAAATATTGAATTTAAAAAAAAGTGAACGGAAAAATAGAACACAAATTAGCTAATTGAATAATCATATATTTAATTTTGCCCTTAATAGGTAATTAAATTATAAAATTATTACAATCTGGAATGGGATTTCTGTCTCTTTTACTAAAAAAAAAATATATAATAATTTCATTAGTCTTTTTGCATTTTTCACTCAATTATAAATTACTAGAGATGAAAAGGCTTTTACGAGATCGCGGGAAAATGTGCGCTCATCGTATACATAGATATAAAGTTATTCCATCATTTTTAAGCCCTAGACTTTGAGGGTGTGGGCGGGGGGGGGGGAGGCAGGGGGTGAGAGAAACAAAATTGATTGACGATTCGACGGATTTTAATATCAATTTATTATTAAATAAAATTAATTAAAAGCTATTGAAAAAAAAAATGCAGAGATCATAAAACATTTTTTTTTATTTTACTTTATACCTACGTTTAAAATAATAATAAGTAATTTGAAAAATAAACATTCAAAGGAATTTTTGTAATTTATACAATGATTAAAAAAACATCAATAATATCGGATGAAATGGTTTTGATCTAAATAATTGTTGAAATATATAGTAGCATATATTAGGATTTAAAAAAATATTTACACCAAACTTATTTTACTTTTTTTTTTATGTCTTTTCGGCATCTTAGGCCATTTAAGACTTTTTACTCAAATTATTTACAATAATATATCTGGGGGTCCAGGTACATTTATATACACCATTTGGTATACAAATGATTTAAATTTAAATAGATATTCATCAGACTGCCTGAGCTGCGAACCCGCCTTCCCCCTTTAAGGGCTTAAGGTTATCAATATTGATATTTGCCAACACGTCTTACTCTCGATCAAGGGCGGGGGGGGGGGGGACAAATCTCTTGTATATCATCTAACTTCTGTTAATTTTTTGCCAATTTTCATATGAGCTTTATTTTAAAAATTACTTTCTACTCTACTCTTGAGGAACCCAGTAATTAATAATCTTCCCTAAATCTCAATTATTTGTTATTAAGGTTGTTAAAGGTTATTCCGATACTTGTTCATTTTATTAAACATGTAAATACGCAAGGTAGATGGCTAAGGCCAGAGGTTTTGAGGTGTGTGACTTGGTACTTCGGGTATAAACGGGGAATCCTCTAGGAATTTCAAATAATAATAAAAATAAAGTCTGGAATGTATTATTTAAACTAGACAAGTCAGCCCTCGGGCCTTGGTGTAGTGGCTAGCTTGCTGGCAATTTGTACTAAGGGCCAAGTGTTCGCGTCCCGTTCCAGGCGATAAAACTGAATTGAATACCAATCAATTGAAATAAATTGGAAGAGGGTCTAAATGGCTTCTGATGCCGAAAAAGACCTTAAACGAATTTAAAAAAAAATAATAATAATAATAATAACTAGATAATTTAAACCTGTAGTTACCCTTCCAAGTAATTTTTTTATTCCCCTCAAAGAAAGATTTATAAATTATTTTTATGAATGCCAATGAATGAACAGCAGGTAGGCCTATTGGTAAAAACGCTTTATGACCTAAAGTTCAATCAGGGCCAGATCTAGGGGGGGGCAGTGGGGGATGTGTCTCGGGCGGCAGATATCAGGAGGCGGCAATTACCAAAAAAAAGTAAAATGATATGAATTTTGTACAGAAAATTTTAAGAAGAGGGCGGCAAATTTAATTTAGCCCCCCCTAAAAATCTCCTAGTCCGCCCTGAGTTGATCGTTCGTTTTTCTTTTTGAGCAATGATATTGGTTTAAATTACATTGGCTACTAATTAATTTTAAAAATTGGACGACATTTGACAAAAGTATCCGAAAAGACAATAAGCAAAATTTAATATTTCTTACCCTTTCCTGCTCAGAGAGAAGACATCTTCTCAGCCGGGTCCCGGTTCGCTTCCCTTCACAAGTTATTTCTTTTGAATTGGCGATCAATCATTTAAATAAATAGGGATGGGGTCTAAATGGCCTTAGATGCCAAAAAGACCTTAAAAAAATTTCTTATATGGGCGTTTGTCTACTAATTGGAAACTGGACATTTATGTCCCAAGCATATTTTTGTTAAATATTAATAAGCCTACGTAGAAGTATAAATACAGCGAGTACAGCAAACACCCAGCCAGAGACAAGTAACAAATAATTTATTTATGTATTAAAATTATATAGGTGAGAGTAGAGACCACAAAAACATAAAAATGGAAAAAATGCTTAAAAAAGCATTTAAAACTTGAATAAAAAGTTATTAAATAACATAAATTGAAAAAAGCATCTCATAACAATTTTTACTCATACCAATCATTTACAAATTTTTTTAAAGAAACTAAATTTATTCCGCCCCGCCCTGCGAAAATTTTGTTTTCCGGAATTTTTTCACCCTGCGGAAAAATTTTTTTACAGGGCTATATTTTTTCCACGGGGGGTTTTGGAATTTTTTTGGGGGAGCGGGCCCCCTCCCCCTTATATACGTCCCTTCACATACGGAATGAGAAAAAGTGTGTTTTTTAATAAAAAAAAAAAAAATTATAAATTTAAAATAAGTTCAAATAAGCATGAAAGGGAAAAAAGGCATGAAAACTCAAAAAAGCATAAAAATCAATCTCAATACACTTAGTTTTTCCTAAATCCTATAGAAATTAAATATCTAAGGTACATATCAAAATTGGCAATGAAGCTTTTCTTAAACCGGTCTCTAGTGATGAGAATCTAATTGAAGTTCTCAGCTATCCGCCAATTAATCAAAAATACAAACTAACAAACTCATATTCTACCTTTATATATATAATAGCAAAAGAGCAATATAAAAAATTTTAGATTCAAAAAATGAAGTTTAAATCAAATAAACGTCAAAATGGCCAATTTAAAATTTTCAAGCTGATACATTCCAGCGATATTTTTTCATTTAAATTAAAATTAATACAATATAGAGACAAATGTCCATTTATTGAAATTGATTTTCAATTAAAACAAAACAACATTTATTTGAAAAATTAGAGAATATATTAATATAAATATACATTTATAGGCTTATACTGTATCTCTCTATCCTCTTAGTCCCTCTCTCTCTCGTAAATTAAACAATTGAATAATCATATCGATTGAATTTGTTTCTGATTAACCTCAAAATAAATATTAGATTATCATATCTATAACACTAAAATTGAATAAATGACTGATTTATCGTCGTTAGATGATTTCATTCTCGCATAAAACCACACAAGCTCTGTTAAATTGGCCAACTCACCGATATTTTCATTTTAAAATAATTTTTAATAAAATTTTTTTCATCAAATAAAACTCTTTTTATTGATAAAAAAAAATCCTATTATAAGATAGATGTATAAAATCCTGTGTCTTTTTTTTTAAACAATAAACAAATTACACTATAAAATTTTTATTTATTTTTATTAGCAATTAAAACCTCTTTTAATTGTTACGAAGATCAAAATTAAAATGGAATTTTTAATTCTTTTAATAGCAATTAAAATGGGAGTTATAAATCACACAAATAGATGTAAAATGGAAAATTTAATTTTCATAATTAGCATTAAAATTAGAAATTTATGTGTATGGCTGATTGTGAACGACTAATCTCGGGGGAGGTTTTTTTTTGGGGGGGGGAGGGTGGTCAATGGCCTAGCAAACCTCATTGTCCAAATGGGGATAGAATATCAAATTATATTTCATTTCATTGAACCGTATAGTTTCTCATACTGAGGTTTAGAGGCAAACACCTCAAATCCAGACTCTTTGAGTACGATTGAATTACTTTATTTTCTATCCTCAAATTCTCTTCCAGTTACAATCTTCAGAATTTGTTTAAAATCCCCAATTTGAACATTATTCCATATTTTTTGAATTATATTAACATCGATATTCTTAGTAAATGAATCGTCTATTTAGAATTTTTAAAATAGTCATACATGAAACAATCAGGTACAAACAAAAAAAAGCTATTAATTAATCAATTGGAACTGAATTTTAAAATTTTTATCAACCCTTCGATGATAATAGGAAATTAAATAATAGAAATGCCAAATGGAAAAAAAATGGGAGAATTATAAAATGAATAATAAAAAAAAAAAGTTTTCTCATTAAAAAATATAAATAAACGTTTGAATGAAATACAGTAATGAAAAAACAAAAAAAAATTTCACAAGTGGTTTATTATTTATGAATAATAATTTATTCACTAAAATTCGAATATATAATTTACAGGCAAATTTTTGGAATAATAAAAAAATTAATAATTAATTAGTTAAATTTTTTAATTATTAAAGATAAATAAATAAATAGAAAATAATTAAATGAATTCTAAACAATTTTTATAAAATTTGAAATTGAGCTAGGTGTGTGTGTGTGTGTATATATATATAGGGTGATTATAAACTGTAAAACTTTTGACAGGAAAATGCAAGCACCCCCATTTTTGTAAAGGGTCAAAGGGGTGTTTACATAAAAAAATTGTAACATCATGCTTTTTATGTAAACACTTGCTTTGAAAAATGTGACTGACTTCATGGAAATGAGTAAAAATGGCAGGGAAAACTTTGAATATAACTTCACAGGAATGCCTACAGATGGCGCTGACGTCGCTGTATATAAAGAGACAAGCAACGGACATGACAGTCAGTTCCACTTGAGTCGGAGCAAGTGCACAGTGCTTGATAACGGCTGCAGAATAAGCAGTTGAAACGTTGTACAGTATTTATATATTTTTAATAAATATTTAATACAAAAATGTGGTCTATAATTAAAAATCTCTCCTAATAATAAAATACATTTCTTAATAACCTTTATTATTATTTTTTTTTTTTTTTGTGTTAAATATTAGGTTCCATTTATTTGAGTATGTAGGTATTTAGAGGATTAAAGGCAACAGGAGACATTTGGAATTCTATAGACTCTATCTTCACTATTTTAAATTAAATTAAATATTCAAAGGGCATTATTATTAACGAGTAAGTCTTTCGGAAAAGCATTTCTTCAATCATTAAAATAAAAGTTTAAGAATTTTTCGGGGATTAATATTGTTATTTTTTCTGTCCGTCCGAACGAAGCCCTTCAAACGTCTCTCGTGTTCCGAAACTCAAATAATCCTATTACGCATGGGACTTTAAAAAAAAATTTATAAAAACAAATCCACCAAATTTAATTAGTAGAATTTTTTTTTAGATATCAACAACTCTTCATTTTTCTTTTGTTAGTATCAAACAAATAATGAAAGTTAAATGCGGGCTCTAAATGATTATTTTAAAGAGATGGACTAATTCAAGTGATTTTTGACGAAATAAATCAAAAAAGCATGAAGAAAATGAGATTCGAGGTTGAAATTTAATATTTAAGTTTGGCACCTCCCTGAGACGTAAAAATATGCTTTTGAACAAAATTGACCAAAAAATACTAGTAGTTTACCGAAATACTTTTTCAGTTTTTTTCTATTTTCTCAAAATTGGCTTTAATGAATTTGATTAAAATTCATAAATCAACCATTTTTTTACATACTCTTTAAAAAGTATATCAATAAAATTTTTCGTGAAAATTGTTTGAAGTACACTTTACTGATGTAGTATTTCAGATATTTCAAATGCATTTTCCGGCTCTTTCTCCCATAGAGCCAATGTTAATCCCTATGGGGGTTTGTATGTTAATTTCGATTCCCCTTTGGAACTTTCTACACATTAAAAAAAAAATTTCCAATAATGAAATTTTGTATTTATTTAGGAGATTAAAATTTTGAAGCCCTCGGGGCTGGCGTAGAGGTTAGCGTGCTAACCTCGATGCCAAACGTCGCGGGTTCGGACCCCAGGCAGTCCGATGATTTTATTTAAGCCATTTGGATACCAAATGGCTTAAATAAGAATGCCTGGACCTCCATATATGTATATTTATTAATAACGGATATCGTAAAAGTCTTAAATGGCCTGAGTTGCCGAAAGACTGTGTGAATGTGTGTGTGAGTGTGAATGAGAAAAAAGTGTGAGTGTTAAAAAAAAAAAAAAATTTTGAAAAATCATTTATTTCAAGCTGTCAACTTTTAAAATGCAAGTTTGGAATTAGGGTGCTATAGGAAACTAAATATATTTCAACATAAAAAAATCTGGTGTGACAAGGACAGTATACAACTTTCGAGAAAGTTGTGTGGTGCGCATTAAGACACACCAGATTTTTTTTATTTCCTAAACAATAAAATAAGCGTTTGTAAAGAAACTTCTATATATGCAAATGGAGTAATAATAAATAAAAATATGTTAATTAGTCAAGTGTAATTTATACGAGACTTGATGTCATCTTATATGAACAATCTTTTTTTTTTACAACGGACCAGTTACATATTTAAAAATTTTGTGCGGAAAGAAATTTATGAAAATTAGGTCCGACCGAAACAAGATTTTCCAGCCGAAAACCGAAACCGAAACCGAATATTCGGCCTCAACCTTAGTTTCGGCCGAAACCGCAACCGAAAAACCGAAACTTGCACTTCCGATAAAATTTTTTTTCCACTTTACCTTTTTTTTGAATTTTTTTTTCCCTCCCGTGAAAATCACTTTACCTTTTTTTTAGGGAGACGCCTAAATTTTTTTTCTCCCTCAAGTGCAAATTATTTGACCTTTTTTTTTTTTTGCATGCGAGTCTCATCCCATTTTTTCAGACTCTGGTTTCCGGCCACTTTTTTGGCCGAAACCGAAACTACGGCCGAAAAATTTAAAAAAAAAAACCGAATATCTCGGTCGGTTCCTAATGAAAATACAAACACTGGATGATGAATACAAACGATTTTTTTTTTTAAACATTCACACTTTTCTCCCGCTCGCTCTCACATTTACACACCCATACACAGTCTTTTCGGCAACTTAGGCCATTTAAGACTTAAACCATACTCGTAATTTATTAATAGAGGAGAAGGTCCAAATTTCGGCTACTGTTTACTTTTTGTGTTATAACTTTGTTAGAATGAATATTATTAACTCTAACCATGATAAAAAGGTACATTCAAAGGTTTTCTTTCGATAAACTATTTAAAAAAGCTTTAAAATACCTTTAATTTTATTTTTTTTTATCACTTAAAAAAATATTCAAAATCACAAATTTTTGAGATGTGGTCTAAATTTGGGCTAGGCCAAAATAAACTAGAATAAAACAATAAAATATGTACAAATATTTAACTCAAGATCAAGGGCGGATCCAGAGGTGTTTCTCGGGGGGGAGGGGGAGGGGGGTAATCTGGTGTGACTAGTCGCACAACACACAATTTTTTCTTAATTTCGGTAATTTAAAGGCGCATTCTATACTTGTTTGCCAGAATATAAATACAAATCAAATTTTTAAGTATTAATTTTTAAAATTTTACATTAAAAATACATTTTTTTTAGAAAAAAAGTATTTTTTTCAAATTTCGGGGGGGGGGTAATTACTCCCTTTACCCCCCCCTGTATCCGCCCTTGCTCAAGATGTATTTATTATATTCAGATAATTGTATATATAATGAGCAATACGGCTTTACGTCCTTTGTTTGTTTTTTTCCTAGTAGCCCGAATTTAGACCTTCACTATGGCGTCGGTTTGAGGTTAATAAAAAATTCTACAGTCGGTTGAGAGCTTGGAATTATATCGATTATGGTACCTTGGGGTATCTTTAACCCAACTATTTATGGAGAGTAATATATTCAAAGTTTTAGACTATTCAGTAAATTAAAAAATGCATACCTGTAAAAGTTTTCAATTGTCGAAAATCGAAAAAATTACCACCACTCAAACAACTGTCACTGAATTGCGCAGCTTCTTCAACCATGCAATGGGCGGTCCCTGAGAAGTTGTTTCATACTATCGCGGCTACATTGCAGCATCTCCTTATACTGATTACAGTACTAGCCAGAATTTGGACCCTAGCCGAAATTTGGACCTTCTCCTCTATATAGGTCTATATTTATTGGGAGTTCAGACATTCTTATTTAAGCCATTTGGTATCCAAATTCTCTGGGTTGCCCACGAACACCACACCAACGGGCCCGAGGGTCTGATTTCTTTTTTTATTGGCAAATATAAAAATACAAGTTGAGAAAGGCGCGGCTTCGCCGCGCCCATCTCAACCCACCCCGGGGGGCGGCGTCTCGATACGTGATCAGTAGTTTTTCTCTTAATTTTAAAGCCCATATTATTTTTGCCTAAATGAAAAATACAATGAATCAAGTTTAAAATTTGAGTACTCGCCCTGTCCGGGCTCTGGGTTTTGAAAGCCATGAGAAAAATTACGGGCAAGAAGCAAGCCTAAATTTCCCTTTAATAAACTGATTCGAGCCAACGGGCATGCAAATAAAATCAGGCGGACAGGGACCTATTAAAAAAATCAAGAATTTTAAAATAAAAATTTCGGGGGTAGGGCAATTGCACAATAAATCTTTAAACTTTTAAACCCCCTGATAGATATTCATTGAAGAATTTTAAATCCAAAAAAGCATGTTAATATTTGAAGAAACAGAAGAATTAAAAATTTCGGGGGGGGGGGGGCAATTACACAAAAAATATTAAAACTTTTAAATCCCTTGATAGATATTCATTGAAGAATTTTTAAATCCAAAAAGCATGTTAATATTTGAAGAAATAGAAGAATTAAAAATTTCGGGGGGGGGCAATTACACAAAAAATCTTTCAACTTTTAAACCCCCTTGATAGATATTCATTCAAGAATTTTAAATCAAAAAAAACATGGTAATATTTAAAAAATAGAAGAATTAAAAATTTCGGGGGTGGGGCAATTACACAAAAAAGTCTTTAAACTTTCAAACCCCTTGATAGATATTCATTCAAGAATATTAAATCCAAAAAAGCATGTTAATATTTGAAGAAACAGAAGAATTAAAAATTTCGGGAGGTGGGGGGCAATTACACAAAAAATATTTAAACTTTTAAATCCCTTGATAGATATTCATTCAAGAATTTTAAATCCAAAAAAGCATGTTTATATTTGAAGATATAGAAGAATTAAAAAATTTGGGGGGCTGCCAATTTAAAAAAAACTCTGAAACAACGAATTTAGATTCTTATCAAGGAAGGCTTTAGGGAAGAAACCAAATTGATATCTAACTTCTGGTTAAAAAAAAAATTTGAATTTGCCTCTCCGGCTCCGCCCTCTCTGTATTTCGCCAATCAGCGCTATCCCTGAGGCCTGATTGGTTGTTTCACACATCGGACACGGGCTTTTAAGGCAATTATATATAAGTATGATGATAATCAGCAAAAAAATCCTCTATTTTATGCTGTCCATTGCACTAATGAAAAGATTTTTCTTTCAAGTTTTTCACTTTGTTAGTAACTTGCGCGTCTATTGCATATAAGGAGAAGTGAGTTTTATTGGTGTAGGTGGAGGGTCCGGTGACCTGGTGCCATGGACAGAAAGGACGCCTTTGCCCTGGAAAGGCTGGAGATCCTGGGTTCGATTCCCAGGGGCCATGGGATGTTTGGCCTCGCTAATAAACAACACTCACAGTCTTGTTAAATATTATTAAATTACTTTCCATCTCTTTCGGTCAATCGATAATAAAGAATACCTGATCAATGTTATCAAAGATAAAAAAATATTAGGGCGGTGCCCTCTTATATTATTTAACATCCTTTTATATTCTGTAAACAAAAGAAAGTCATTTTAAAAGAGTTGGAATATAATTTTTATTATAATAAAAATAAAACAAAAGACTTTTCTCTTGTACTTTTTATTTTATTTTATTTTTTTTTTTGTCGCGAAGAAATAGATATGTAAACAACAAATTGAGATGAAAGAAAGAGCGAGAGAGAATGTACTGTAGCTTATATCGCAAAGTAAACTAGCTACACGTTTGTTCTCCATTTCTATAGATAGGCCTATTTGTTTTAATAAGGTTACCTTTTTATCTATCTATCAATCTCGATTCAACAAAAAGAGGAAAAATACAAACAAACCAATATGACCTTTTTTTTGCAAATATACTATCCATAACAAAACTAATTGGAAAAAAATGTAAAAGCACTTCACCTTGGGGGGGTATGCTTAAAAAAGGGAGTCCCCACCCCTTTCAAATAAAATTCATCTTAAATTCATTAGGTGGATTTAAAATTAATTTAATTTGTCAAAATTTAGTATAAATATGCATATGAGTCTAATAATGTTCCTTTGGGCGTTTCAACGCCGCCTTTCTTCGAAATTCATTCCTCGAGAATAAGCAAAGTACTTTTCATTTTGACATCTCAAGCGATTAAAAGATCGATTATAAGCTTCCAAAGATTTATAATAAATAAATAAAATAAAAAAATTCAAATCTGTCTGAGGCCCGAAATTATTTTGTTCTAGTTCGCTAATTATTTGTAATGTCAGAGCAGGCGGTGGAGCGACTGTAGAAGCGGACCCCCACCCCCCCCCTCACACACACAATTCACCAAATTTATTTATTTTTTTTTGAAAAATTATATTTTAAATTGAGTTGGCATGATAGGCTTACTATTTATAAGATATATACAATACATATAATACATATGTAAGAGAAAGTAAAAAATCTCGACATCGAATTTTTGACATGATCGCAATACTTTCTCTATATATTTCATATATAGGGTAAGAGAAAGTAAAAAGGTGTGATGACATTGTTGTATAATGAGCATTTAATTCAATAATAATTAAGCCATTTGGATACCAAATGGCTTAAATAAGAATGCCTGGACCTCAATAATAGATAAATTCTTAAATAACGGTTATCGTCAAAGTCTTATATGGCCTAAGTTGCCGAAAAGACTGTGTGAATGTGTGTGTGAGTGTGAGTGTGAATGAGAAAAAAAGTGTGAATAATAATTAATTAAATCGCATATCTATTTTTATTAGGGTGTATATTTAATTTATTTATTTCTATATTTATTCTATTTATTTCTATTAATTCTAGAATTAACATAGGCCTAATTTAAAGAAATATAGAAATAAATAAATTTAATATACACTCTAATAAAAATAGCGATTTTATTAATTATATTATTAAATTAAATGCTCATTATACAACAACATGATGGCATGGTGGAGATTCTCCACCCCTCTCAAATAAAAATTGAATAAAATTGTGCCTTTTGTCTAATAAATAAAATAAAAAAAAATTTAGTAGGTAGGCCTAATAATTTTAAGGCACAATGATATAAATGCTGCATTCCATGCCATATCGTTGAAAATTTGATAAAAATCATCTTCATTCCTAAAGAAAAACTTTTTTTCATTTAAAAAACCGTAAAAAAATAATACCCCCAAATATTGTCTTCTAGATTCGCCCCTGGGCTAGAAATGTTTCGCTTCTTTCCATCTAAACTGCCGCAGGAATCATATAGTACGAGTCGTAATTTTCTGAAATTATTTATGCAATGTCAGGCGCGACGAAACCTCGAGGAAACAATGTATTGAACGTCCCCCGGTATATATATCATTTAATATAAACAGTATATGTTTACAATAACCCCCCCCCCCAAATGGCCTCAGCGCACTTGACCAATGGCTTAGAGATAAAGCATTAGCTACTACTGAAGTGCCAAAGGTCCAGGGTTCGCATCTCGTCTCAGGCTAAAAAGTTTAGTTCATTTTAATTAGATACAAATTGATTAAAATAAATAGAGACGATTAAAATAAATGGCCTCCCATGCTGAAACATTTTAAAAAAAGAAAATAAATTATTTATTTAGTATTTTTGGCTTAAAATTTTGAATTTGAACTTTTTTTGACACACTAATGCGTAACAGAGTCCATATAACATACAACATCTGACATGCGAGGTTGTCAAAAGATTATAAAACATTTCCATTGTTTTAATAAGAGCTAGGCTGTAATTTCTCTAAAATAAAACTCTCTGCTATTTACTCCTTCAACAAACAACGCCTGCTCCCAGGCAACCCGCAACTCCACAATCCCAGGAATGGTAGGTCACTCCACGATTCATGGTTTTTTTTTTTCTGTTCTATCAATATGTACCGACAAACACAGATGAAATGAAGAATAAAATTTGCTGATAATATAAATGATATCCGGAATGGCAATAAGAAATCCGTCCTGTGCCAAGTTCAAACAAATAACAACGATACGTTTACACGGAACCCCTCCGGGAGAGGGAAAGAGAGGGGGAGGATGATTGTGAGTAAACAAACGATGACGATGGACAGTAAAGAGAGAGAGAGAAAAGGGAAAATTCCCATCCCCTCTAACATTTGGGAATTCTCCTGGAAATCCTGGAAAATAAACGGAACGTGCTTTAAACAAAAAAACAAAAAAACATTTTGGCTGGTTGAAATCTGACACACAAGTCAAGTGAAAAAAAAAAAAAAACGTTTTTTTAAACTAGATAAATAGGTAGGAGGGTAATTAAATGAATCAAAGGGGAAAGAGAATAGAGCAGCGACTTTTTTTTACGCTTCACTTATTTTTCCTTTTATATATTTTTTTTTTCGCCATTTCCATTTCAGTCATATAATTTCACTTAAGCTTTATTTAACCCGGTGTTTTATTTACTTCTATTAAATTGCAACCCTTCTGGCTCTTATGCTTTGACCTTCAGAGGGAAATATTGTTGTGAGGAAAAACAATATTTATCTAAACTAAAATGGCGAAATATGCAAGCCAATTTAAACATTTGAAACGAGGTATTTACTTTTTGTTAAATGCCGACCGACAATCTACTGATTTCAAAATACAGTATTTTAGATTTTCTACAAGCCCTCGGCCTTGGTCTAGTAGCGTGCTGGTCTTTTATACCAACAGTGGCAGGTTCGGATCCCAGGCAGTTTGTTCGGACCTCCAATATATTATTAATTACATTCGAATATCGTTCAAAGTCTTATATGGCCAGAGTTGCCGAAAAAGTCTGTGTATGTGGGTGTGTGTGTGAGTGTAGAGAAAAAATTCTGGTGTGATTGATCGCACAGCACACAACTTTTTCTTACCTTCGGTAATCAAAAGTTGTGTTCTGTGCTTGTCACACCAAATTTTTTGTGTCGAGATATATTTAGTTTCCGCAGATATATTAGAATTCAAGTTGCAAAATTTATAAAAATGGGTTAATATTTATCTTTTGTTACATTGGCAACCATTTCTCCTATCTTTCCTAAGAATTACAATAGTAAAGTGTGCTTCATAAGATTTCAAGGGCAAAATGAGAAATCTAAAAATTAATTGATTTTTGAATTTTCATCAGCGAATTTAGAGAAAATCGAAAAAAACTGAAAAAGTACATCAGTAAAGTACTAGTACTCTTTGGTCAATTTTGTTCAAGAGCTTCGTGTCATGTCCCAAGGGGGTGCCTAACTTAAATATAAAATTTCAACCTCCTAGCTCTTTCCGTTCCTGAGATATTTTGTTTAGAGACGCACAGTCAGACAGACAATGTCGCGAAAACCACTTTTTTGGACTAGGGGACCTCAAAACGTGTATATCCATCAAAATCTCGACATCGAATTTTTTACAAGAATCCAATACTTTCTCCCTATATATGTGTATATTAACATATACATATCACTTAGGTAAGAGAAAATAATAATATTGTTATATGATGCTAGAGATGGGAGCGCACTTGATATATGGCTCAGAGGTAGAGCATTAGCTTCTGGTGACAAAGGTTAAGGGCGGATACAAAGGAGGTAATTACCCCCCGAGATTTGAGAAAAATATTTTTTTTTTTTTGGGAAAAAAATTTTATTTTTAATATAAAATTTTAAAAATTAATACTTAAAAATATGATTTGTATATATATATATATATATTCTGGTAAACAAGTACAGTATGAAAATTACCAAAAATAAGAGAAAATTGTGTACTGTGCGAACAGTCACACCAGATTACCCCCCGCTCCCCCGAGAAACTCCACTGGATTCGCCACTGAGTCAAGGGTTGACATCCAATACTAGGCAATACAAGAAATTCAAATAAATAGCGACGGGTTCTAAATGGCCTCAGATGCCGAAAAAGACAAATTAAAAAAAAATTATGGGAAATTGTATTTTCTTATAGGCCTATATAGCTATATTGAGAAATAATAATATTAACCAGGTGTATATCATTATTAGATTAGATATTTAAAAAAAAACTTCTTTAGAGATTAAAAAAAGTAAATAAAAAAAAAAAGAGTAATTAAAAACAAATTTTAATCTAATTTTTACTTCAAAGCTTTTATTTCTTTTTTTTTTTTAATTAATATATTTTTAAATAAATAATTAAAAATATATATTTTTAAAATGAATAGAGAATTTCTCAATGAAGTCGCCGATCCATTGAAAATCCCTGGGTTTTTTGTTTACTTTTATGTATATGCATAAGAGGATTCCCATTCCATCGCTTTCGAACTTACCCCCCCCCCCGCACCATCCACAGTTCATCCACCTATACTACGACTCCACCTCATCCTCCTCTTTTACAATTTTATTTTTTTTCCCCTGGAACGGTTTCCATGGAAACATCGACCTCTATCGATAACCAAACTGATATGAATTTTTTTTTTCTAGAATGAATCTACCCCATCCCAACTACTCCAACCTCACCACAAATGCAAATAGACAGATAGAGATTCGAATTCGATCCTATTATAGATGAACAGTGAAGATAGAATCTCCCTCAGGTTGAGTTTTTTTTTTTTTTTTTATTAAAAATAATAAATAAATAAAATCCGGAAACTATCTTTTGCGATGATAATGTTAAACTCGCGCTCCTATCTGATATGACCATCAAATTGAAATTGGAGTTGATAAACGAAACAAGATTTTTTTTTTTTGCTTTTGAAATTTTCATTATATTATTAAAATGAATTCTATAGGAAAACGGAAATCATTTGGAAATGAAAATGAAACAGCATATACAGTAATCTAGCGTTAAGTTAAAAAAAAAAAAAAAAAAAAAATTAGTTAATATTTATTTTCCTTAACTTTTGTTTTGTAATTTAATCAGTTTTTCTCATTATTATATATGAGCTTAGAGTGATTATTTATTTTTTCAAAGTCCCTTTGTGTATGTTAATTTTAACTTTGAAAACGGCTACTAATTAATTTTAAACTGGTAACCGTTGGCTCTAGTTGAAGCCCCGTAGTGGCCAGTCATTTTTAGTCCAATGACGATCTCTGGATCGACTGTCCCACAGGGCTCAGGATGCAGGGTTAGTTGTGTTGTCAGTCTGCTACCTCAACAACAAAGTTCATATTTTGAAGTCTCCACAAACCTTCCAACGATGTATTGATATTTCTCAAAAATCACTTACAAATCATTATAGTTTTATTGTTTTTATTTTGTTGACTTTTCAGAGTATATTTGCCACAAATAAAACAAAAGTTATCCGGAGAAAGTATATAAGCTCCATTTCTCATGAGCATACCTATGAGATACAAGAGCAAAGTGGTCTTCAGAAGATTTCAATGGCAAAATGAGAATATACATTTTTTAAAGAGCATCTAAAAATTAATTGATTTTTGAATTTTAATCAAAATCGTTGGAGCGCATTTTGAGAAAATCGAAAAAAAAAACCTCCTAGCTCAATTCATTCACGGTTTAAATTCAACACACACACAGACAGACAGACAGACCATATCGCGAAAGCCAATTTTTTGGATTCAGGGGACCTCAAAACGTGTATATCCATCAAAATCTCGACATCGAATTTTTTACATGAATCCAATACTTTTATTCTATTCTATTCTATATTAACATATATAGGTAAGAGAAAGTAAAAATTTTTAAGTAGGCCTATATAAAATTAAATTAACAGTTTCTAAATTTTATCACTTTTTATTAGTTAGAATTGTTAATATCACTATTTTATTACTTATCAATTTGTAGTTTAATTTTTTCTTGTTCTCCTTTACAAAGGACATTTGCAATTCAAATAATAATTAAATAAAATAAACGTCTGTCTCCGGATATATTTAGGCTGGTTGATTTAAACTTGTATCAAACAACATACTCGAAAACAGCAATATTCGTATTGTTATAAAGGAGTTTATCTTATTTAGGAAGGATATAGGATGTTGTTTTATTGTTGTTGTTGTTGTTGTCGTCGTCGACGTTGTTACTATACATATTAATTTGTACTCTATGCTCAGTGAGAGGGAGAGAGAAAGATATATTACATCGACACCCTCACCCCCCAAGCCACGCCCAAAAGACCCATTGAGAACGACACTAAATAAGCCGATTAATGGCTAAGTACGACTGGTTACTAGAATTAGCCGACTAATAGGTGCTATTATTATTATTATCGAATTAGAGCAGAAACCGTCAAAATTGAGAGTGGCGCTCACACTATTGAACAAGATATTCCATCCTTTCGAGCTCTCTATTCAAAATAGTATAATATCTATCTATTTTATCGTAAATGGAATCCATATTTAAATGAATTGTTAATATATGAAAGGCAGAATCGTTTTTAGAATGTATAAATGTAAGATATGTTTACTTTCTCTTACCTATATATAGGTCAATATATATTTAGGGAGCGGTACAAGTATTACGTAACGATATTTTTGAAGATTTGGTTACCCCCTCTCCCCATGTAAAGCCCCGTAACATTTTTCTTGACCCCCTCCTCAGATCGTTACGTAACGCTCAAGTGGCCATTTTTATCTAAAAGTCACAATTTTGTTGCGCAAAGTACCGAAAGTCGCTAAAATATCAGTAACGTAACGCGATGTCTCAACCCCCCCCCCCCCCTTGTAAAGCATGGTATCGTTTTACGAGACCCCTTCTCCAAATTGCGTTACGTAATACTTGTACGCTCCTTTAGAGAGAAAGTAGTCTATTGTGATCATGTCAAAAATTCGATGTCGAGTTCTTGGTGGAAATACAAGTTTTGAGGTTCAACAAAGTGGGTCCCATAAAATTGTCATTTTGACTGAGTGTGAAGGCCCTCGAGACCTTCGGTTAATTAAGGTCGGTTCTGTTTTAGATTAAAAAATGTTCATCAAGAATATTTTAAAGAACTTGCAGAGATCTGAGAGTCAGTCTAAAGGAATCTTCTTTTTTTTAACAACTTGCAGGGGTCTCGAACTAATTGTTTCGGTCCGGTGCAGTTTAGGTTTTCCTTTAGATAAAAAAGCTACTGAAACGTTAGTGATAAAACAAATAGCGCGCGCGAAAGAAAAGAACGAAAGAATCATGAACGAAGAGCTAATGTCAAAAAAAGAACTAGTCAAATGTAAGCCAGCGCTCTCTGGTGGGAGCGAACTTTATAGTAAAGATTAACCGTATTTTCTTAAAATTCGCTCAAACGATTTTGATTAAAATTCATTAATCAATTATTTTTTAGATGCTATTTAAAATGTATATTCTCATTTATTTGTAAAAAGCTATTTTTATTATAACAATAGGACGAGGAATTAACTGCTTCCTGTTGGCCAATCTTTGAACCAACAAGGGTAACTCCTCCCAAATGCCAAAAAAAAAATATTTCATATTTTATATGAGCTTTTTTTCTCGATATATAAAAAAAAAATAAAAAATAAAAGAATAAAATATTAAAAGTAAATAAAATTGGAAAATTTCTCCATAAATTGATGTTCCTGGAATCTCTTTGTTTAATTCAAATACGAAATTTTAATATACCGTGTATTTTTTAATTCAATTACATTTAAAATAGGATTTAGTATTTGCGTTTTAGAAATAAAATATTTTTTCTTTTTTGTTTATTTATTTTATGTCGAATTATTTATTTAATAGATATGTAATTAATAAAAAATTTAATTCAATTTAATAAATTCAAAATATATTCAATTATTATTAACTGATAAATGATGAATAATGACGTTAATAAAAACAAATCGTCAGTATCATATCATCACTTCAAATTACTAGAATTATAAAACATTATTAAAAAGAGATTATTTAAACCGAATTGAAAAAAAATTAATATGGCTGAATAACAATACCGGTATATTAATTGAATTAATGTTTGAATAGAGTTTCAGGTCAAAAATAACCTAACCAATAACATTTCAATCGTTGATAGATATCTAATAATTGAAAAAGCTTCAAGCCCAAAGAATATGTGCAAGTCTTCTTTAATTACACTGATGTCATGAAAAAAACTGAATGTGATTTTTTGACTGTTTTGTACAGTTTTTTAATCACTGAAGCTAGGAAAAATATTTAAAACATTCCATCACGTCAGGTTTTTTTGTAAAACGGATATTAAAGGGAAGCAGAAGTGTCCTAAATTTATCTCTCAAATTACACGGAGTCCAAAACAAGCTCTGTGATTGGTTAAAAAGGACATGGTCTTAACACTGTCTTAGGATAAGGGCGCGAACAGCTTTATCTCACACTTTAAAGGTGCTTAAAGCCCGAAATAGCAGTTTATGTGGCTACTATGCACGTATTTTAGTTCTGGATTATGGCTCCAAAAGTTTGTGTACTTTTGTTTTATTTGTGGCGAATATACTGTGAAAAGTCAACAAAATAACAACAATAAATCTATAATGATTTGTCTGTGATTTTCGAGAAATATCAATACATTGTTGGTTTGTGGAGACTTCAAAATATTGACTTTGTTGTTGGGGCAGCAGACTGACAACACAACTATCCCTGCATCCTGAGCTTGTGGGACAGTCGATCCAGATATCACCATTGGACCAAAAATGACTGGCTACGGGGGCCTTAACCTCAGGGAAAAATGAGCTTAAAAGTTCATTTCCCATACTCTCATATTAACTGTTTGTCCGAAAGCTTAGGAGGCTATAATAAAGAACAGGATGAAAGATTTCACCAGGAAAAACGATACTCAGGAAGATGGCACGTCAACATGTTAATTGATTATTGTTGGGTGCTCTGGCGGGAAACACAAGATGGAAAGCGAAAACGGGATCGGAGTAGCATCCAAAAAAAGAAGAAGTCTGGCACATAGATGTCATTGCTAGAAGCATTGTTGGAGACGTCATTTACAGAGGTTTCTAATATATTTTTGCTTCTAGCAAAGTCATCTACGAATTAACTGAATGAGTTGGTATAATTGTTTTTCAATTTTGAGGGGAATTGTATGTTTAGGTAATTAAATTTTGCATGATACAATAAGTAGTTTATTCTCTTCTGGAGGGGCTCGGTCTCTTCCTCTTTAGATATGAAATCCGTTGAGGCGATAATTTAATAGGGGTGTGTCCCGAATGGACGATGCCCAAGTATCGTATCTGACCTAACAAAATTAAGTCCACGTCCTATGGGAAGAGGGAAGGGAGTTCTACAGCACTGATATCGATTACTTCAGTTTTCCTAAGTTTATTAATACTCTAAAAGTGTGAGCAGGAAGATAGGCCAATTTAGCACCAAAACGTCACTACAAATATTTTGTTAACATTAAAAATCATGTATCTTTCTTTAATTAATAGCAAGGAAGAGCAGGGTCGCGATCCTTTTATATTTAAATCCGATCCGATCCAGGATTTTCGGTTCTGGATCGAAATCCTTTTTTTTAAGAGGATCTTGCATTTGGATCCAAATCATGTTTCCTCTCTGGATCAAGAATCGGATTGCTAATCCTTTTCGAAGAATTAACAATCCTGGATTTTTGCGATCCTTTTCAAAGGATTCCTTTAAAATTTTTAATAAACGTATATCCATTTGATTCATTCAAACTTCTAAAATTCTTGTCTGGATCGGATTTTGGATTCCGGATCTGTATTTGATTATCGGATCGCTAATCCTTTTTAAAGAATTTTGCCCATCCCTGATTAATAGTCTATTAGTAAAGCGTCGCCTGATATGTGATTAATATTCGTCCAAAATTCGTCAAAAAAAAAAAAAAAAAATTAAACGTTTACTTAATAAAAAAATTTTTTTTTAAACAAATTGCTTTGTGTAATTACATTAACGTCGAGAACAAACACCCTGTGTGTAAAGGAGTGTTAAGGCGTCGCATTTCGGTTCATATAAAATTTATGACATTCCGAGGCTTGTCCTCCTCTCTCTAATCTTTAATGAATGGTCCTTAATTGATTACGCTTGCAATTCTGATGAGATGCGAGATTATCGAGAGAGAATTACAGACGAGAAAATTTTATGAATGAACATTCATTTAAATCTCCTATCAAGAAGAGTTTTTTTTTTTTTCCTCATTTAATTCTTCTTTATTCACTTCTAGTCATCATCAATTTAAAGGGAAAAATTTATACCATTTAGGAGATGTCTCAATCAAACAGATGCTAAGACTTTAAACAATCTAACAAGAAATTCGCCTAATATTTATTTAAATCAAACTAAAAGGCTTACTGCTTAAAATTTAATTTTATCCTACAGAGGAAAGAATCTCTTAGTTCAGTGGTCATTGAAAAGATGCCGGTTCTTAGAAGAATAATAGATCTTTTTTTATTTGTAACAATTTTTGTGAGTTTGTTTATTTTTTGGTGGGCCGAGCATCCCATGACTCCAGGGTATCGAACCCGGGATCTCCATCCTATCGGTTTGCTTCGCTTTGCCCAGGCTACCACACCTATTCTTCTACTGTAATGTTATATAAGCAGCTGGTAATGTATTTCTTTACCAAGAGAATCAAAGTGAGAAATTTTATCACGTGTCAGCCACAAGACAGACATCTTGTTCTGATCGAACAAAGCAAAAAACCCTTATTTGGAGTAGTGGATTATTTATAGTCAAATAATTTTCGAGATCTATTCGTTTGAACATATTAATATTCAATGAATACCTCGATTCGGACTTGACAAAAAAAAGTACCGGGAATTGGTCATAAAAACACAAAATATTTCTTCAAATTTATTGAATCGCCTTCAAAGTAAGGCCCCTTCCGAATTAATACACTTATGCCAAGGAAAAATTTAATCATCAAAACATTTTTTTTAAATCCATTTTCTGGTACCGAACTCGTGAGTGCGTCGAAGTGTTAATTTGAGTTTTGGAAAGATAAAAAAAGACTGGCGGAGCCATATCAGGTGAATACGGTGGTATAACAATATTTTTGTGAGCATGTTTATTTGTTGGTGGGCCAAGTCCTGAACGACCCCTACTATCCTTGTATCCAAACTCCTGGTATACAAGGCAGGCGCGCTACCAACTATACCAAGCCCGAGGTCTAAAATGGGTTATAATTTATTTTTTAAAATCTCTTTTGTTTTTTATCCTACCAAATCACAAAACTTGCTCTTCATTTGGCAAAAGAAAAGATTGTGTAATCTCTAATCTACCAATTTATTTAGACGACAAAATTCTTCAGAATATGAAATAAAATAAACATGAAAGTTAATCTCAAATCAATCTAATCTTGAAATTATTTAAACTTTGATATTCAAATATCATTATAATAAATTATTTCCGTGAATAAATCCTTTGAAATTACAGTCTATGATTATTTAATTTCAATGTTTAGTATTAATAATAAATTGAAACGATTCGTTTTTCCACTTTAGAAAGATGAAGACGAGGAGATTATTTCTATTAATAATATATCAATTGAAATAAAAATTACTGTCATTAACAATTTTTCACATTTAGAGCTTATTCAACTTTTATAAATTATGAAAAAAATGTGTATCCTTAATGCGATTATATTTAATATTTATATCGTTTGGAGGATTTTAAGAATTTTTAAGACTTCAGATGTTAAATATTTGAGAACGAATGTGTCTTATTAATTAAGAAGTTCAACTAAAAATAAGATAAAGTAATAAAATATAAGAACGCCTGCAGATAGGCAACCATTCCTTCCCTTTTATTCCAAAGAACAAATCGATTCCCAACATGTTAAAAAAATAAGACAATAAAATAAGGAAAGAGGAGCAGACAAGGTAGAAAATCATCTTAATTTATTGTCAACGTTTCGAGGCCCAGTTCGTGTTCATCATCATTAAAACAATTATCACTTGAATACATTATAAGACGATAAAAGGATAATAAACTTGTCCAGTTTATTGTTATACTATGTATTAATTAATGTTAAAAAAACAAATTAACAAATCTTGTCTTGATGATGAATATATCCTGTGTCACGAAAATGCGGAAATAAAATTGGATTTTTTTTTAAATCCAGGTGAATAGTTATTTCCAAATTTCTCCTTTTTATAAAAGTCAGTTTCTTTATTTTCTAGATTCAGAAAAGCCCTTATAATATATAAGGTGACCCTAACGCCTCTATCACTTATTCGGGCGCTCGATTAATAAGGCAAAATTTAGTGAGAAATAGCGCGAATAGCCATGGCAGCTGAGAGCGCCCTAAAGATAAATAATAATAATTTAGTGAGAAATATTTTTATTGTTATCCTCTTTGGGAAAAAAAAATTAATTAGCCTAATTTTAAAACTGTAAGCGTTTATATTAAATATGAAAATTAAAAAAAAAAAAATTTAAAAAGACTAATTATCCAAATATTTATTAAAAATTAACATTTTTTTTTAAAATAAATATTGGAAACTTATAACCGAGAGTTTTTAATTTTTCAACTAGGAGTCCGGTGAGTACATTAAACGCAAAAAGAAGAAAGTTTCGAAAAGACACTCAAAAGGCCGTTTCACAAGTAGGGTTTTCAGGTTACATTGCTTGCGATATGACGTCACTGCAAGCAGAGCCAGCAGTGTGATGCACTCACACGAGACATGCAGCCAGCGAATAAAACTTGAGCTGTCAAAAATTATAATAATACGAATTAATATATTCACAGGTCTCAGAGGGAAAGGCTTATTCAAACATGATGAGTTTGGAAGTCTAAGGGTGGCGGAAATGGTCGAATGTTGCCCTCTGGTGGTCTCCTTTTTTTTTTTATAAAATATTTCAATAAAACGTAAGCTGTCAAAATGAAATAACCTCACTTTTTGGTTAAAGTCAGCCATGTTGGATGACGTGAAAAATCCGACTCTGTGATTGGTCGATGCATGGGTTTGGAAAAAAGGCATGCAAAAAATAGAACATGCGGAATCAGCCAAAAACCCATGCAATCAGACGCTAGGGTCATAAATGACGTCATGCAATATAACAAAAACCCTCCGTGTGAAGCGGCCTTAATTTAATGATCCGAAAAGATTTCAATGGCAAAATGAGAATATACATTTTAAAGAGGATCTAAAAAATAAATAATTTTTGAATTTTAATCAAAATCGTTGAAGCGAATTTTGTGATAATCGAAAAAAACTGAAAAAGCACACCAGTAAAGTAATAGTATTCTTTGGCGGATTTTGTTCAAAAGCTTATTTTCACGCCTCCGCGAGGTACCGAATTTAAATATAATTTTTCAAACTCCTAGCTCTTATCCTTCTTGAGATATTTTGTTCACAGATAGACAGGCCATGTTGGGAAAATCAATTTTTTGGACTCAGGGGACCTCAAAACGTGTATACTTTCTCTCTATATTATGTATATGTTAATATACATATAGTTAAGAGAAATTAAAAAGATAAAGATATTTATTCTCTCAGAAGATTGATTTTTGGCTGTGCAGAGGAACAAACATTTGGACTGGTGTCCAAAATGGAGGGTGCCTCCTATTGCTAAAATAATTAAATCGGAAGGTCAATTTATCATATATTTTAATAAAAAAATTCTCTCTAAGAAAACTTTCTTATTAAATTTCTCACTATTTTCCAAAAATAGTATTATTACTTTAAATATAACAAACTTTATATTTGTGTTTTCCTTTTTTTTTAACACCAAGTGTTATTATTAACTTCTTAAAAAGTTAACTATTTAACCACTTGTTCTTGTTTGTTGTTGGGTTTGTTTGTTTATTTATTTACTTGCGCCCGCGCACTGTGTTCAGTCCGATGTGTGTACAAGTGGTGTGTCTCAATTTTATTTTATTTTTTTTTGTGCCAAAGTGTTGGTTGTCGATAGAGTAAAAGAGAGAGAGAAACTAGTTACAGGCTCTCTTAAATGAGTATCTGAAAGAGAGAGAAAGAGAGAGTCTCTCTCTCTCTGTTCAATTAGATGGAAAATTGATTGGACTTTGCGTTCGAAAATTCACCCCCCGGAGCACCACCACCTTCTCTTTCTCATTTAGGACATTATTGTCGAAGAAGGGCTGCCAAAACCCTAATATCTTTTCAAATGAAAAAAAAAGAGGGAAAGGGCGCTGCTGATTGAAATGAATTTAACAATTATTCGAATGTAGAAAGAGAAGTTAATTTAAATGCGATTTGAGTGTTATGGATTAAAAATCGCTACCGTTATTGAATTTTTAATATATATTAAAAAAGAAAAAAAAAGTTTATTGAATTAAGAGTTAAGGGATTTTAGATTTTATAGGTTGGTAGTATTAGTGAAGGAAAAAAAGGGGATATTAAATTTTAACAACTTTTTAATAAAATTTAATTGTTTTAAATCAAGAAATCGTGAATTTTTATTTAAAAAAAAAAAAATTATTGCAGATTTTTATTATTAAATACTATAATGGTCGTTGAGCTTTTTTTTGTTTTTTTGAAATTCCAAATTAAAATAGCTATGGTTGATATTTAAACGCATGAGTTTTTGTGATAATGATTGTAGTAGAGGCTTTAATATAAAATTTAATTTAAATACCACAAACACTAGGATAATCGCTTAACTCTGTAATACTGGAGTATATAAATGTGTTAGGGTGTTAAAATAGACGAGCCTTTTTCACCTTTAATACGGAGGGGGATTCGGCAGAATTTGTTCTAGCATTTAGCTGCTCAGAGTTCTCAAAATGTTCTTTAAAATTTTAAATATTTACCATTTGCGGGATACAAAACAAATGAGGAATTTTAGGCCTTTTAGAAACCTCGAGTACAAGTTCATTAATGATGTACTTTTTTTAGTTTTTTACAATTTTCTAAAAAAAAATCTAGTGTGACTGGTCACACAGCACACAATTTAACTTTGGTAAGATAAAGTCGTGTTTGTTGGCTTGTCACACCAGATTTTTGTGTGTCGAGATAAATTTATAAACATGGGAAAATATTTATATTTTGTTACCATGGCAACCATTTCTCCTATCTTTCCTATAAAGTACAAGAGTAAAGTGTGCTTGAAACAATTTTGAGAGAAAAATTAGAATATAATTTTAACGAGCATGTAAAAAGTAATTAATTTTTGAATTTTAATCAAAATCGTTATAGCAAATTTTGAGAAAATCGAAAAAAACTGAAAAAGTACATCAGTAAAGTACTAGTACTCTTTGGACGATTTTGTTCAAAAGCTTTGTGTCACGTCTCAGGGGAGTACCTGTCTTAAATATAAAATTTCAACCTCTTAACTCTTTTAGTTGTTGAGATATTTTGTTCACAAACAAACACACAGACAGACACACGCACAGATAGAAAGACCATGTCGCGAAAACCTCTTTTTTTGGATTCAGGGGACCTCAAAACGTGTATATCCATCAAAATTTCAACATCGAATTTTTGACATGAATCCAATACTTTCTCTCTATATATATTAACATATATAGAGGTAAGAGAAAGTAAAAAAACACAAATATTTTCAGCGTATGTTAAGGAATGTTATATTTTGCCCCGTACGCGATTTATGCTCTCTAGGCCACTGAGAATACCTCAAATTACATTTAACCCCCTCTCCCTCTCGAGGGGAAGCCAAATACCCGTATTCATAGTTGGACCCTGTTACGCATTAGTGTGTCAAGCGCCAGGTACCGAGATTTGAGAAGATTAAAATTAAAGTTTTTTGTTTTGATTAGATTATATAATATATATAATTTTTTTTGTCAATTGTGCAAGTAACATTAAATTTTAGGGCATATTTCATAAAAAATACTATTAATTATAGCATTTGAAACAATATTCCGTGCTTAACTCAATTTTTAATTTTTTTGGCGCTTGACACACTAATGCGTAATAGGGTCCAGTTGTTTCTTAAGGTAGAAGGAATCCTTATGCCTATATAAATGTATAGATATAAGGATTCCTTCTTCCTCAAGGAACGACTATGAATACGGTTAAAAGAGGCGCGGGTTCGGATCCCAGGCTGTCTGATTTTTTAAAATCATTTGCATACTAAATGGTAAGCTTATAAATAAATATGCATGGACCCCTAATACAGTATATATCATTTCTAAATGCTGAGTAACGTTTAAAGTCTATATGGAGAAAAGACTTTAAAAAAAATTATATTTACTCTTTGATTCCGAGCTTTATTTACATTTATTTTTATTTTTAATACCAATTACTTTAAATAAAAAAAAAAAAACTAATATCACTTTTACTATCAAATACTGTATATAAATTGTTAAATATAAAAAAAAAATTCTGAATTTGACATTGCGATTAACTTGCTTGTCAATTGGTAGCATAGCTACAGAAAAAAAAAAAATATTTTCCTCGTTTATTGTAGGGGTTTGTGTGCGTGTCATTGACCATCCATGCATCTATTTCCACCCCAGCCCTGCCCTGCATCCCTCACTTGTACCAATCATTCACACTTTTATTTGATACTGAAATGAAATTTTATGCATTTGACGTTTTCAATAATATTGAGGGAGAGAACCAAAGAGAGAACGAGAGGGAGGGAGTTTTTTTTTTTTTTTTCACTCTATTATCATCATTCATATATTGGAAAAATTTAGAATTTTAACAGAAATAGATATTATGATATTAATTCAAAATAAAACGATATTGTAACATTTATTTGATTATTATTTTAATTAAAAAGTGGTCAGTCACAAATAAAAAAATAAATATTTAAATCAGGCGATATTTAAAAAATTCCCATTCGTATAATCTAAAAAACAATTTAGAAATTATGGTTGTGTATGTGTGTGTGTGAACACGATTAGTTAAAAACGTGAGCAGCCAAATCGATGAAATATGGAATTAATATTTTAAACCAGCGTTTTCCAAACTGTGACGTCCCCGAAACGTCGACAGAGGAAAATTAAATAATTCGAGCCGAAAAGAAGTTTTGTATTATTTTGTCTTCAATAATTATTTATAATTAAACCAAAACTGAATGTTTTATTTGTATATTTTAACGAAGGCTTTACGGAAATTTTAAATGTTATATTATGGTAGAGTAGAATAATTTTATTTTTGATGATTTGATCTCAGTATTGAGAGGGCATTAGTAATTTTGAAGCTCATTGAATTTCATTAATAAAGAGATAAATTTAATTATTCTCAACCTATCTTTCCAATCTAATAATTTATCTCAATTTACACGGCACTAGGCCTGGGGAGGCAAAATTTGTGAAAAAACCTGCTTATTTACATACCTATAATTTTTTGGAACGAAGTTCTTTAACGCGGCTTACGCAGGGTGAATTGGGAGAAAACAAAAATGCGTTCCCAGCGCCCGAGCGACAGCGGAGGAAGGCGAGATTAGCCGAAGTCTTGGAGAGGCCACGCCCACCTTCTCCTTCTCTTTATTTCCTTCTATCTAGTAGGTAGGTTCCAGCGGGCGCAGCTCCCTGGCCGCCTTCGGCAGGCTTTCCGACTATTTAAATAATATTCATATTAAATGATATTCTGAGTTGAAGAAAAGGCGTGATGAACTTCGTTCCTGCCTGGGGGTCCTACGACCTGTTTGCTTTTTTTCAAATAGAAAAGTATTTGATGTAGAAAAGGAATAGGTAATCAGAAGTCTACCAGCGTGTTCGGATATTTCTATTTCTCAGTGTTGGGATGGTTGAAAGGGAGGGGGCGGCAAAAGAGTCTTCTGTCTAAAGGCGGCAAATGTTTAAATCCGCATCTGCTGAATTCATTTTGTTTTTGTGGACCAATTTTTCTATTTTGCCGCCCTCTGATATCTGCCGCCCGGGGCACATGCCTCCACTGCCCCCCCCCCCTCCTAGATCCGGCTCTGCACAATAATCTAATAATAACTCATTATGTTTGAATTTTCACCCCAAAAAATGTCTCTAGTGGGTCTGAATCTACAGTAATATGGGCATATAAAATTTTATATACAGCCCGCGGATTTATGATGCATTTTCAAATTGGCCCGCTAGATCATTTGAGTTGACCACCCTAGTTCTAAATGTTACAATTTCGATTTACACGTTTTTCTCAAAAAATCTATCTTCCATGAAAATATAGTATTTAAATAAATAAGGTATTTACCTTTTTCTCTTCTGGGCCATATAAAATTCTAACCTTGGACCCCGACTCAATGGTAGATATAATATTTGATTCATATTTATTTAGAGATTAAGTCTCGAAAAGAAAATATCTCTCATTTTGAGCTTTTTTTTTTACTTTTAGAAATAAATTCTTAACATTTCCTTTATTTCCTTCGACATGCTGTTCGTTCGTTCGTTTTTATTGAGTTGAAAAAAAAAACAACCTTTTCTCCTTCAATTAGATTAGAAAATGGGTGTTTTTTTTTTGTTTTGAGCTTTTGGTGATTGGAATGACGTGAACTGCCAGGTGTCTATTCCCTCGGGACCCTCCCTTGGCTGTTGGTCATTGCCTCCTGCCTGCACATTCATTCCATTTTGAACGTGATCGTTCCACATTTTGCTGAATTACCGCCTCCCTAATTTTGTGATATTGAATTCTCTCCTAATATATCTATCAATTCGAGAATAAATATAATTTATCATTTTTTATTTGGAAATTGATTTGTATATAATACCTTCAGTATATAGATAAATGTGATCTATAGACTCTATGTATTATACAAGGAGAGTTTCCAATTATATGTAGAGATTGCTTTAGCAAAAAGGGATCAAGTAATAAGTATAAATATTTTTAGAACTCAATATTAAACTAGATGATAAATAAATAAAATTTAATCTTTCAATACTATTCTTAACTTTTCGCCCCCTACTCCGCACTGCGGGGTCGGCACTCCTAATCCCCTTTATCTAACACAAGTCTCCCAAAGGCCAATCTCGGTCCTATCAAACCAACAGTGTTGCAGATAAATATTAATAATATCTATTCAAATAATAATAAAAATAAAATAAACTAGGCCTATTAAAAAAGAAAATTTTAAAAATTAAAATTAAAAATACTAGACTATAAGTTTCAAGGATTTTTAATTTTAATTGTTTATTAAAATTATGTCAATCTGCACGCAGAGTGGCACCTAGGATGACTTGGCTTCATCGGGACAAGAGAGACATAACCGAACTTGGCCTGTCGGAGACAAAAGCATTGGATAGGGTGGAGTGGAGGGGGGAGAGTGAGGTCCGCCGACCCCGCACCGCGGGATTAATAATGGCGAGGACAGAAGAAGAAGAAGAAGAATAAAATTATGTCAATCTTAATAAAAACAAAATTAATTTTTTCAATCTTAAAATTTTTCTCAATTTTAGAAGATCCATTAACAAAGAAATATCAATAATTTCAATAAGCCAACTGATGTTCTACAATGTTTTTCTCTCAAGTACATTGTATACAATTGCCAATACAATGCAACAAATGAATGACTGTGTGTAAATATTGCATCAACTATAATTGTAAGAGATCAGGAGTTTTGTAGATGCCCTCAAAAATTCGAAACTTCCTCTCGTTGAGGAAGACTGCAATCAAAACTCTGGTCAGAGAAATATTAACAATACAATTATATAGGCCTATGTATTTATTGATTGAAAAGCCCTAATTGTCGATTCTCTGATGTTTAATCGATGATGAATTTTAAATAATTTTTTGGCGATTAAAACAAATTTAAAAATTGATTAATTTTTAAAGCCCTAGACAACAAAACAAATAATTGATACAAGATGAAAGAATTTATGAAGGTTTGCGAAATCAAGACAAAATTTTATAATTAGCAGTGAAGTTGCACGGGGTTACTTGTCGAGGAATGGCTGATGGAGAATTTATTAAATAATAAATTTTTTCAGGCAACTATTTGACCAACCATTTGATCAATAATGTGGGGAGTGTACGGCCTTCCCCTCACCAATTTAAACGAAATTTTTTTTTACTTAACGAAAAACAAATTCTGTTAAAGCGAGAGAATGCGCTTCTCAAAGGTTCGTCTAAAAAAAAAATGTTAAAGATTTGCCAGGCATGTCTTAAGCCGTTGCGAAGAAGCATATTTCTAAAAGCTTTGGTGGCTAACTTAGTGTACTTCTACTATACTACCTCCTCTACATACTACGTTAATCGTAAATAATACATAAAGGTCATAAGATATAAAGAGCGAAAATAAATCAAAGAAATTTGTATAGCATGCATTTTTTATTCTAACAACAAACGTTGCATATTAAAAAATATTGATAGTAATATTAATAATAATAATTTGTACTGCCTTTGCAAGATGCAGGATGATATTGATCATAAAAGCAATGAAAACATTAGAAATATGCTTATTCGCTACTGGCAAAATTTTTAACATTTTTTTTTAGACGAACTCTTGAGAAGCGCATTCTCTTGCTTTATCAGAATTTGTTTTTCATTAAGTACTACACATAAATCGGTGAGAGGAAGGCCGTACACTCCCCTTGTGAGTGACCATTTCCTTCAGCCATTCCTCGACAAGTAACACGGAGTGTGTTACTTCACTTCTAATGAAAGAATTTGTTTGAACAAATAAAATTTTCATATGAAAATAGGATAGGGATGCACCACAAAAAATAAACGCAGATGTAATAATCATATCGTTATTATAAACAAAATTAGCACGAAAATTGAACTTAAATTTATTAATTAAAAAATTTTCAACCTTTATGCACAATTTTAAAGGGAAAGTGTTGTTATTATTATTATTATTATTATGTTTATGAGTTTTTCATTACTTTTTTTTTTGTTAAATATTTAAAAAGAATTTTTTAACTGCAAAAACTTTTTCTACTTTATAGACTATTTAAGTTAATTAATATATTATAAATTTTATTATTAATTTAAAACATAAAATGAAATTTTAATAAAAAAATTTTTTTTTTTTTTAATAATAATCTTGGATATATTCTTTGAGTAGCTGAATTTCGTCGCTTTGTATTTTGACAGGTGTTTTGAAAGCTTTTAACTCTAATCACAAACATAAACATACTCTATGTGTCTGCGTTTGAAAGGCGGTCGTTATTTATGAGTTCTAAGAGCTCAAGATTTATGAAAAATGACAAATAGATCTCCCTCTCTGGTGAGTTTCGAGAGAAACCAATCACTTAAAGACAACGTTCTCTCGTGACATTCAATTACTGTTAAAATGATGAATTTCATTAATAAATTGGGATCTTCACATTACCCGAGGTGCTTTCACGTAAGCATATATATATATATATAATAGATATTGATAAATTTAAATTCCAACTCCTCCATGAGAAAAAGTTTTCTATATAATTAATTTTATATGATAAAAATCTGGTGTGACTGACAATAGATTTTTTTGTGTCGAGATATATTTTACATAGCTCCTTAATTCCCAACTTGGCCACTTGCGTTTCATAGATGGCGCTGAGCTACGAATACTTCCAATGGAAATAAAGTGTACTTCAAACACGTTTTAGGAAAAAACTTATAAGTATACTTTTTAAAGAGCATCTAAATTGATTTATAAATTTAAATCAAAAATTGTTCCAGTGAATTTTGAGAAAATTGAAAAAAAAAAAACTAAAAAGTAGGCTACATCATTAAAGTGTACTTCAAACAATTTTCACGAAAAGATTGACTGATATAATTTTTAAAGAGCATCTAAAATAGTTGATATATGATATGAATTTCAATCAAAATCGTTTAAGCGATTTTTGGAAAAATCGAAAAAAAAAACAACTAAAAAGTGCATTAGTAAAATGCTAGTAGTTTTTGGCCGATTTTGTTTAAAAGTTTTTTTTTTTTTTTAACTGGGGGGGGGGGGTATCATACTTAAATATAAAATTTCAACCTCGAAGCTTATTTCCTTCATGCTTATTAAAATCATCACACAGACAGACCAATTTGCGAAAACCACTTTTTTGGATTCAGTGGACCTCAAAACGTATATCCATCAAATTTCGACATTAATTTTGACATGAATCCAATACTCTCTCTCTATATATATATTACATATATACATAGATAAGAGAAAGTAAAAATGTGAAATGTTTCCTTAATTTATAAAATATATAATAGATAAAAGTAGCATAACTATGATTGTAGTGAATAGTTTTCGAAGTAAGCTGTTAGTTCACTTGAGTCGCAGCAAGTGCACAGTACTTGAAAACGACTGCAGAATAAGCAGTCGAAAAGTCGTAGAGTATTTATATTTTTAATAAATAATTTAATCAAAATATGGTCTATAATTAAAAACTCCCATAATAATAATTATATTATTGAGATGAAAAATAGTTTGACTGAAATTGTATACACTTTAAGGAGACACAAATAAACTCTAATAAAATGACTGGGTTAAAAAAATGAATCATTATTATTAGGGGAATTTTTAATTATAGACCACATTTTTGTATTAATTGTAAAAAATGAATCACTTATTTAGGGTAGGCCTATAGGACAGAAGCAGCCAAATAAAGATCCTAGTACAATATCATATTTATGAGAGCTCTTTATTTGGAAATCCTACCATTAACAAGCATTAAATTATAAAAATTAAACTCCAGTGGAGGAGCTGGGATATTAACAATTTTCATCTATAGAAACATTTTTCTAACTCGAGTTTTTAATTTATCAACTCCAATTTTAACGTCGAATTTTTTTTTTTTTAATATCATATTATAAAAACCATTACTACTAAAACAAATTCGGAATGAGTATGAATAACAATTTTTTTGTAAATATTTAATATATAATATTATCAAAAGAAGGAAAGAGAGACATAAGAGTTGGCATTGGGAATATCTCTTCTTTTATTTAAAACGTTATCTGCAGTGCGTCTCTCCAATTCAACAGCAGCACTAACTAGCTCTCTTTTCTCCTTTAGAAAAGAGAGAGACAGAAAGAGAGAGAGTTTTATATATTTCTTGGGAAGCCTAAAAAATGGCCGGATTAAGTGAAGGTTATTTATTCTTTTAGCTTTAAAACCTATAAAACAGGTATTTTTTATTTTATTGATAGATCTTAATTACAACTCGAAAAAAAAAAAATAGAATAGCTCCCCAAATTTTAATTTATAGGTTATTTGAAATTTACGAGGTCATATTTGTGAATGTTGATAACCGATAGTAATGGCATCTATCGGATGGGAAATTAAATTAAAAATATCTAGTTTTAAAATAAATAAAATCCATTTTATTGATTGTTGTTTTGTTTTGTTTAATTTTCTCAAAATAGTGTTTACTAAAAATATAATTTCATTTTTAGGTTATTTAATATTTACGACGCCATTTTTAAATCGCGATGAAGAGGTTAAAGTTATAAATGATATACCGGTTATTAAAGCTATTTTTATTATTATTAAAACTTTAAAATACATAAAATAGATGTTTGTTTAATGTATTAATTTTTATAAAGAAAAAAAGAATATAAAATTTTTAGGTTAAATATTCTACTCTACTCTCTTATTAAAGATGGCGTTTAAACTATAAATAAACCGGAACTCTAATTTACTCATTCCCCACCTTATACATATGCATAATGTTTATGTTAGTACACTCTGATCAAGAGGTTTGTACATAAATATATCAACCATCATTCTTTAAACTTTTGAACATGATTGTATTGTAAGAAAAAGATATAGAAATAAGCTTTGGGCCTATTGTTGGTGAAAGTTTCTGTATAGTATGATTTCAATAATATCATCTTCCCAAAACCCTCGGGCTTGGTGTATTTATGGGTTAGCGTGCTGCCCTTCTATAACAGGGATCGCGGGACCCCAGGCAGTCCGATGATTTTATTTAAGCCATTTGGATACCAAATATGTTCTGATTGCAGTTTCTTCTAACCGGAGCATATGATAAAATCATTATGACCCAATTTGTTTAAATATCCAAAACTGATAAGTAATATTTTAACCATGTCATATAAGCCTAAATGGGATATAATTTTATTTGTGAATAGATGAGATAGAACCCTCTCATCAAGTCGTTCAAGTATATAATAATAACATAATCTTCTCCACTTTTGTAATATTATTGTTAATATTAAAGGTTAAACTCACACAAATATCCGGAATGTGTCCGTGTGAGTTTGAATTTTGTATGTGAAATAATCTCCCTAATCAAAACCGAACTGAGTCAATTAGCTTTTCACGTTCTGTTTAACGATGAGAGTTAATCGCTCGGATTAAATAGAAATTCAATCTAACGAGAGGATATTCTGAAAATATATCTTTAAAGACAATCAGATATCAGCACCTTTCTTTTCATACAATATCTCATAATATCTCTCGCTCTTGGATTATTTTCGAAAGACTATACTTATTTTTGTACAAAAATGTTCCAAAGAGAAAATTTCTTTATACTTTTGAAATAGTGAAATAAAGTTAATAAAAATATTTAGATAATAAAAATCTGGTGTGGCTTGTCGCACAGCACACAACTTTCTCTTACCTTGGGTAATTGAAAGTTGTGTTCTGGACCTGTTACACCAGATTTTTTGGGTTTCCGCCGATATATATAATTCAAGATGTAAAATTTATAAATAAGGGAAAATACAGTGCAACCATGTCTCCTTTTCCTATGAACTACAAAAGTAAAGTCTGTATCGAGAAAAATGAGAATATATATTTTAAAGAGCATGTGGGAAAAAAAATTGAATTATGAATTTTAATCAAAATCGTTGGAGCGAATTTTGAGAAAATCTAAAAAAACTGAAAAAGTATATCGGTAAAGTACTAGTACTCTTTGGCCGATTTTGTTCGAAAGTTTCTTGTCACGTCCCATGGGAGTACCTAATTTAAATTTAAAATTTCCACCTCCTAGCTCTTTTAGTTCTTGAGATTTGCTCACGGACAGACAGAAAGGCCATGTTGCGGAAACCACTTTTTTGACCTCAAAACATGTATTTCCATCAAAATCTTGACATCGAATTTTTGACATGAATCCAATACTTTCTCTCTCTCTTATATATATATTATATATAGATATATCTATACAGTATAGGTAAGAGAAAGCAAAATGGACGAAAATAAATTTTATCTCCTGTTATAGAGGTTTCTTTCGACCATTTATTTTATTGACCGTTTAGTATCGATGACATTTTAGTTGGGCCAATTGCAGAAATCTTATTCTCTAAACTGGGAGATAAATCCATCATAAAAGAGAAGATATGGAGGAAGGACGTTTCCGGGATTAAGCGTACGAGCTTCGCCGTAACGCCTGGGAAGATAGACAACCGCTAAACTTGGCTGTTTATATGGCGGCCTTGCCTGCAGGCTTAATAATTTGAAAATATATCTATTCTTATTCAAACCAATATTGTCTTCGTTTATAATCCACATACCGAACTGGGGTGGATGGGAACAAAAAAAAAATATTTTTTTTATACTGCAGCATATCATTCATATATATTTGTGTAAATAAAATAATTATTTACCGAGAGGTCACCCAACTCGAATTTTTGCATTCAAGGCTTATCAATAATGATCTTAGTAAATGTTATTCTTCTTTCAGGCCAAGCCCGCCTTTTTGTTCAACTTTTAAAAAGAATTTTAAGAGAAAATATGCTAAATATAGCAAATGGGAACCATAAATGTTGCCTTGATATATTTTCATATTCGTTTTATTTAAGCAACGTTTATTATTTAAAATGTATTTCACCTCGCATACGAGAAAAAGAACAACCACCAAGGTGTTTATTTTCAAGCAACGCTCAATATTTGAATAGATGGGTGGTCTGGATGAAGAAGCCTGTCGAAAGTCATTGATAAAATGGATCTCCAAATATACAGGGCATATAAAACTTTTATTTTTTTTTTTCTGTCAACCGTTCCATGTTGAAACATTATGAATTGTAAAAAAGGAATAAATAATAATTAAAAACACTCGGTTATGTTTCAAAATAATTTATTAATGAAACAACCGAGTTTTAAATTATTATCTACAGTATTCCATTTTTTTACAAAATATAAATAGTCTACTATATAATATTTGTAAAGTCAAATGATCTCAGTAGCCGAAATAACTTGTGAAAAAACAGGTTAAAATTTGTTTTTTTTTTTTAGCGTTTAGCCATGAATACAAAACAATACAAAAATTTGTATATATAGGCCGACAATAAAAAATACATACCGGTAGACATTTCTACAAAAAATATTGTATTATGTGTAAAATGTTACAAAAGATTGTCGACGATGTATAATTATAGTTTTTTCAAAGCGATGCATGGGTAATTTTTGAAAATCTGTTAAAAGTAGTGACTGTGAGATATTATGGGCAGGAGCAGCCAATAAAAAGACTCCGCAGGTTCCAATCACCGGAGACGTTTCTGCTTTTTTTATTTAAGAACCATCTTCAGCCCTTAGATTGGAAAAAAATATTAAATAAAAAGAACCGAAACGTCTCCGGTGATTGGAACCTGCATTCAGAGTCTTTTTATTGGCTGCTCCTGCCCATAATTTTTGAAAATTTTGATTAATTAATCCATTTAATAAAGTAACAACTTTAATTTGTATTTATTATTTAGTACAAAAGCATCTAAATAGTAATTTGTTAAATGTTTTACATTTATAAAATTACTTATTTATATTTTACTTTAAAAGTTTTATCCCCTTTGAAGTTGATATAATTAAATTTATTTCCATCATCTTTATACGTAGTTTCTCTAGTACATTCTAAACACAAAGCTTAGAGAAATAGAGATAGAGAGAAGAGCACCAAAAACAACCGCCTAACGGAGAATTTCTTTTTAAAGAAAGCCATCAAATCAAACATTATCATCATTCTGCTGTTGAGTTGATGTCGTTGAGACATTGTGCTGAGTCTCAAGAAGATGGGGTGGGGGGAGGGGGAGGCTCCTTTGTACTTGAAATGAACAGTTCAAGTGTCTAAATAAGCAGACAGCGTCAGTGATTCCGTCGTTGTCTTTTAAGCGGATTAACCTCAATATATAAACATAGAAACTGACAGAAGGGATAGAGAGATAGGGATAGGGATAGAGAGGGCCCTCAAAGCCCGATCGATAAGCCTCACTTGGCCCAAGGAAATTACTCTACAAATCACAATAAAGCCACTACGATAAACATCCGATGGGCTGAGAATCAAAAATTTCACACTAACTCTCAATTACTAAATTTTCAATTGAATTACGAATTTTCTTTTGTTAAATACTCAACTTTTTAAGGGGGCTCGGAAGCGAAGGTGTTACGCATGTTTTTCCCGATAAGATGGGGTAGTGTGTCATAAAAAGTATGCCCAAATATCAAGTAATTCAAAATTTTGCCAAGAGATGTCAGAATGGTAGCTATTAATATTTAATGCATTTGGTTGATTTTCATTGATCTTTTAACAATAAATACTTTATAAATGTTATTATATATTATGTATCTTTTATAAAAGCATAAAAATATATAAATATAGGCCAGATATAGGCTAAAAGGGGATCGTCTGTTAGACTAGCCTGCCATCTATTGCAAGAGTGCTGAACTAATTTGACAGTTGAATTTTAAATAAATCATCTAAGATTATTTTAAAAATTTCTTAATTAATATGTGATTAATAATAACAATAAATTCATTTTTAAATGTAAAAAAAAAATACAGATTATTGGGACAGATTGTTTTTTTGTATTTGCTTGATAACAAAAAAATTAGTTACGATAATTTTTTAATAAGTCATTAAAAAAATTATAGCTCTATGTTCCAATAATCTCTTATGAATTTAATTCATTAAAAAAAAACCGCATTGAAAAATTCCTTAAAATTTTAGTTTAGTTTTTTTTAAAGTACGTTTAGACGTCGCTCCTGAACCCCCTTAAAGTTATTAAGGAGAAATTATTTATTTATTTATTTATTTAAAAAAAAAGAAAGTTTTTTATATATTGGAATTTAATAAAATTTTATGAGAAAAGTTTTTTTTTATTGGAAAAAAAAATTCTTTTAACAAATATTGGAAATTTTAGTTTTTAAAGAAGAAGTTAATGATGATATTAAATATTGATATCATCTCTTGCCTTGAATAAAATTGAAATTAAATATAAAAAAAATAATCTTTCTGTCAATATATTGGATTAAGAGATGGAATAAATTTTATTAAACTACAGTAGTTCGGGATTAAATGTGTAATTCACAAAAATGAAAAAAACTTGTAAAATTTTGTGTTTAACGTAATATGTCTGAAAATCTTTAATCCCCCGTTTAAAAATTTTCTGATTGTACCTTGGACTTGGAACTCTCTTAAGATTGAATTAGGACAATTTCATTATATAAACAGATATAACTAGGCTTGGTCTACTATTATAGGCCTATATTTATGAATTTATTTATTTATCTCTAATTTACTCTAATAACTTATTTACTTATCTACTGTATGTATTGATATTTATTGATTCTATTTGTATTATTGATATCTGTTTGTAAAATATTGTTACATTGCACACACATCAACGGGAGGCGCTATTGACCTATAATATGTGTTGATGCGGCGCCCTTATATCGAGTGAAGAAGAAAAAGATTGAATTGAACAGAGGCGGGGGGGGGGGGTGTAGACAAAATTCATATCTCAAATTCTTGAAAACATTTCGTATTAAGAAACTACTCAGATTTCTAAATGATTTTTTTTTTAATTAAGGTCTTTTTCGGCATCGGAAGCCATTTGGATCAGGTCCCTATTTAATTCAATTGATTGGTACCCAGTTCAATTGAAATAAGTGACTGTGACCCTTAGCACAGGAAGTTAGAACTCTACCATTGTGCTATGGCTCAGGGACTTCCAAATGATTATTAAAATTTAACAAAGGCTTATTTAAATAAGTCTCTGTATATCTGACATCTCAGTGGTTAAGTAGATTTTTGTCAACAATAAGTCAAGTGGCCTAAGAGAAGCAGCGAAGCATTTTCTTCGTAGCAAGTCAGGGGCTAGCTTTAAACGTAGTTTTCGGAAGTTAATCTAAATCTTCAGTTTGAGAGTTTGAATTTTTTTTCCTCAAATAAACCAACTTCAGCAACACCACTTAAGGAGAATAACTAAATCTTCAGTTTCTAAAACTTTAAAGTCGAAAAGTAGAGAATATCGACATAACTTGTTATTTACTGGGATGATAGATAATATATAGAGATATGTCATATTTATATAAAACTTTTATTTGTAGTTTTAATATTCAAAAAATCACTAAGAAAAATCTTGGATTGTTTTCAAGATATTACAAAAGTTCAGGGGCGTACCTCCCCCCCCAAATGTTTGATCGGCCCCGCAGTGCAAAAAAATATAGCTCCGTGGAAAAATTTTTTTCCGCAGGGTGAAAAACTTTGGTTCCCCAAAAGCAAAATATTAATAGTCCGCGGGGTGGCAAAAATTCCGTGACCCCCCCCCCCCAAAAAAAAAGGTAAAATGATTTCGCACAAATTTTCCGTAGGGTGGAAAACAAATTTTTCGTAGGGCGGGGCAGAAAAATTTAGTTTCTTTAAAAAAAAATTTTCACCAGAAAAATGTTTAATTCTTTATAGATAATTGAATGAAAATTTATCAATTTGAAGAAAAAAATTTTTCCGAAATGATCCCCGGGCTCTGTCCTTTGTACCGGTAAGTGAAAAAGTCCGGGAAATCAGACATTCTAATAGATTCTATCATTAAATAGAGTAAAATGAAATTTTTCTAAAGTGCCTTAATAAAAAGAAAGATAATACCATTCTCTTTAGGAAAAGAGAAAATATATTTAATTTCCTGTTTTTATTTTATTATTATTATTATTATTATTTTATAAATAAAAAGTAAAAATTGAAACAAAAAAAGGAAAACAAGAAACAATTGCCGCCACTGGTGACGACAACAGACATAGTTTGTTTGTAACGTCTTTGAAAAAGCAAAGTATTGTGAAAAAAGAGACTTTGCCAAACAACTTTTTGGTTTTATTTAAAAAAAAAAAAATCTTTGAAACGACTAAAAGCACTAAAGGCAGAAAGAAAGAAAAAGAGAATGAAAACAAGAAAAAAAAAACTCCAGAGGAGGAGGAGGAGGCGAATATTTTGGCCTCTTGATTGCTTTAAAAGAAACTTAAAAGAAAAAGAGAGAAAGAGAGAGAAATTAAAAAGTTAAAAGTTTAGAAATTATAAAAACATAACCTCTTCATTATTTATTTATTTATTTTAAAGATAAAAAAAAATAAATTAATATATAAATGAATTTAATTAAATTCATTTTCATCACGCACTTGATCATACTCGTATAATTTTTATTAAACTTTGAAGCAAAGTAAATATTTCAAATGACAATCAGGAAGAGCCGCCGAGAGAGAATTTCCGAGAACGGATTCCTAAATACAGTTCTGTCAATTGTTGTTGTTGTCATGTCAATTGTTGTTGTTGTCTAACAAACTTCTAAATTTCTATTGCCTATATGCAATATACTTTTTATTATTAGCATAACCTCCCATTATATTGTATTAAATTATTTTTAAAATCTTTAATGAGGTCTTACTCAGGGCCCCAAAAAAGCTAGTTACGGCCCAGAACAGTAAAGTATCTACATGTATTATATTAATATTAGTACACTCTTGACTGATTTTATTTAAAATTTATTTTCACGCTTCAGGTGGTTACGGAACTTAAATATAAAATTTCAACGACTCAGCTCATTTCCTTCTTGCATAATTTTGAACATAGACACATACACAGCCCATTTTGCGGGAACCACTTTTTTGGTCTCTGCGGGCCTCAAAACGTGTATTTTTATCAAAATCTCTACATGGAATTTTTAACTTGAATCCGACTGTACACGACTGAACCATTTCATTATCATATTTGCGAGTTATATTATAAATATTATAATATTTCAAAAACTACAGTGAACCATCTCAAAACATACCGGTATATGTCTTTATGTATCAATCTTTGCTACGAGTACTTGAAATGGGTATAATTTTCACGATAATTCTTGTAGAAAATATTAATTTCCCGATTATTCGAACTTAATTTAAAAAAATCTACATTTACATTTAAGCGGTTTATAAAACATTAGAACATGAAATAATCTTTTTGAAATGAAATTGATACAACAACAAAAATTAATAAATAACGATCAGGAAGACAAAAGAATATATTCTCATTAAATTTGCAAACTTCTAATGTCAATGGAGAATAATATTCTAACAATGGATATTTTTTTCTCCAGTGCCTTCATATTATAATAAAACCTCAGGGATTTCATTTTTTAAACGTTGAAATTTCCCATAGGAAATATACGGTATGAATAGGGTTGGAAAAAAAACAATTAATGAGATCTAAGTTCTTTTTTTATGAAAAAATACTGTGCTGATTTAGTAAATGACGAGTAACTGGTATTAAAATTCCTCAAAGAAATAGTAAATTGGAGAAAAAATAAAGGTTACTAAACTGAAGGCAAAAAGTAAAGTAATCGTTTTGAGGTCCCCGGGATCCAAAAAAGTGGTTTTCGCGACATGGTCTGTCTGTGTGTGTGTGTGTGTGTGCTGTATCCAATTTTAAGCATGAAGGAATTGAGCTAGCAGGTTGAAATTTTATATTTAAGTTAGACACCCATCTATGGCGTGAAAATAAGTTTTTGAACAAAATCGGCCAAAAAGTACTAGTACTTTAGCTTTACTGATGAACTTTTTCAGTTTTTTTCGATTTTCTCAAAATTCGCTCCAACAATTTTGTTTAAAATTCATAATTAAATTATTTTTTAGATTCTCTTTAAAATGTATATTCTTCGACACAAAAATTATGGTGTGACAAGCACAGAACACAACTTTCAATTACCGAAGTTAAGAAAAAGTTGTGTGCTGTGCTACAGTCACATTAGCTATCCTATGCGATGATTCGGGCAGTTTGGACGATCCGATCCGACTGCTGCAAAAGAATTAGCGATCGATCCTAGGGCGATCCGATCCGCTAAACCGATCCAATTTCTGTTCCAGAACCGCGATCCGAAAATCTGATCAAGACTTGGTTCTTAAGAATTGGCTATGCTTTGAAAAGGATCTCAAAAATTCAAGATTGCTAATTTTTCGAAAAGGATTGCCAATCCAGAGATCAAAAATGATTTTAATCCAGATCGAAGATCCCTCCAAAAAAATGCATTTCTATCCAGATCTGAAAATTCTGGATCGAATCGGATTTTGGGACTTAAATCCAAAAGGATCCCGATCCTGCCCATCCCTGCTTTTGCATGTTTATAAATGTTACATCTCGAATTCTAATTTACTGCCTAGAACTAAATATAAGCAGACACAAAAAATCTGGTGTGACAAGAATAATATAACATAGAACACAAGTTTCAATTACCAAAAATGAGAGTTGTGTGCTGTGCGACCATCACACCAGATTTTGTTTATTATTGTGCTATAATTAATTAAAAAAAATTAAAATTCTCATCGTTGTCAAGTCTACATACAAATGAGGTCATAGTCTCATAAATTTTGTGTTTTTTTTTTTAATTGATAATCTAATGAGGTTTAATTATTGATCGTGCTGCATACAAACTAAGCTCAAAAAACTCATTTATTTATTTATTTAGGGATTAGCAACAGCTATAGCGTTGTGTTGAGATTAAGAGTAGATAATTTCTTAAGTGTCATCCATCATGCCATTTGGACAATGACAACGCAAACAAACAAACAAACATCGAGAAGCCAAACAGATAGAGAGATAGATAGTTAATTAATAGTTGCAAACTTCTATCTCTCTCTCTCTTTACTAAAACAACTAACTAAGTACTCCCTTGGGTGAAGTAGAGAAGTTAACGCGATATCTTTGAATTTAAAGAGATTTTTAATTATGTAATGTAATAATGTCACATAAATGATGGAAAATTTCTCTTAATGGTAATTATTATCTTGTATTTGGGTTATATCTTAAACTTGTGTTTAAATCTACCCTTTAAGTTGATTTATGGTTGTCAGATTTTGAAATAAATAATTTTAGAATCAAGATTAAAGCTAAATAAATTTTCTTTTTAAATTCTCTCGAAATTAGTATAGCTCTCATTTGAATTTAATTAAAAATATAGTATATTTTAGAAATATATTTATCACCTGCATGGGCGTAGCTAGGAGGGTGCCGGGGGGCCCCAGAAGGCTCGTGCTTCCCCCCACAGTCCACAGAAAGTTCCCTGTTCCAAGAAAAATTGAGAAAATAAGGGACTTTCCAAGCCCCCCCGGAGGATAGCTGATCCCATGCCCCCCCCCCCCCCTTAGCGAGGATGGCTAGTCCCATGGCCCCTCCCAGCCAAATTCTCTAGTTACGCCCATGATCACCTGCTATGGGGTCGTCACAAATGAAGAAACGTTTGGTGTGACTGATCGCACAGATCACAATTTTGTCGACATATATTTAATATTATATTAGAATTCAAGATGTAAAATTTATAAACATAGAAAAATATTTATATTTTTTTTTTAACCTGAAAACTATTTCTCCTCTTTCCTATAAAGTAGGCCTATATAAAGTAAAGTGATCTACAAACAATTTTGAGGACAAAATAAGAATATACATTTTAAAGAGAAACTAAAAAATAAAATATTTATGAATTTTTATCAAAATTGTTAAAACGAATTTTAAGAAAATCGAAAAAAACTGAAAAAATACATCAGTAAAGTACTAGAACTTTTTGGCCGATTTTTTTTCAAAAGCTTCGTGTCACATCTCAGGTGGGTGACTAACTTAAATATAAAATTTCAATCTCCTAAGTCTTTTCGTTATTGAGATATTTTGTTCACACCATTTTGCTGAATCACTTTTTTTGAACTCAAAACGTGTATTTCCATCAATATCAAATTTTTGACATGAATCCAATATTTTTGGAACGAAGTTCTTTAACGCGGCTTACGCAGGGTGAATTGGGAGAAAATGTAACGTAACAAAAACGCGTTCCTAACAAAAATGCGTTCCCAGCGCCCGAGCCACGGCGGAGGAAGGCGAGATTAGCCGAAGTCTTGGCGAGGCCACGCCCACCTTCTCCTTCTCTTTATTGCCTTCTATAGGCGTGAGGAAATTCGTTCCTCCCGGGGGTCCTACGGCCCCACACGTTTGCTTTTTTTCTCTCTCTCTATTGATATATACATAGATAAAAGAAAGTAAAAATATTTAATTAACAAATTTAAAAATAAAAAAAATAAAAGTGAAACTTTTTCTTCTTTAAAAAATAAAAAAAAAAATCTGATTGAAAATCTGAAATTTATAGCCCTTAAAGGTTTAAAATATATATAACCAGTGTCTAACTTTCCAACTTGTATATCTCTATATCGGGGAGAAAAGACTTTTCAGAGTGAGTGAGAGAGAGCAAGGGCTTAAAGAAAAGTGTGGGGTGGATGGTAGAAGAAAATAGCAATATTCTTGCACTTTTTTTTTTGGCACTCGTATATCGCATAACACTCTATCTGGTGGCGAGGTTTCAAATTGACATTTTGACCTGAAAATATTCCCCGAGAAAAAAAAAATAAAATAAAATAAGGTTTCTTCTATTCTTGAGAAACTCAACGCCAAAAAGAAAAAAGGATAAAAAAAGATGATAAACCAACTTAAAAAAAAAAAAAACGAGAGAGAGAGAGACAGGGAATATATGGATATTCGGTTTTGTTTTGCATACCAATGATATTTCGGTGTAGACAGATATATATTATCCCACACAAAAATCGAAAAAAAAATTTTAATTAAAACATATCAAGTGATTTCTAATAAATTTTTTATCAACCCTCAAAGATTAGATTATATCCGTAGAAAGAAATTGATATTATTAATAAATAAAATTGATATGAAATTTTGATCTAAGCTTTTTATAGGGTTTAAGGGTAGTAAAAAAAAAAAAAAAACATCGGTGGTTTTATAGTTCCTGGAAGAAGTGAATTGGTAAGGGAGAAGAGGCTTTATTTATTTATGTTCGGTTTAATATAAGTACTAGATAGGCTATAGATCGGAAATTTTGTACCTTTTTTTGTAACTTTTTATTCGCTAGGAATTCATTTAACTTATAGTTTGTTTTGCTTGTTTTTTTTTTAAATTTATATATGTAATATTGTAATAAACTTCAGTAGTTTAGTGTTGATGAATATTTTGAATTAAATTAAATTAATATAGGTATATATGTATTACTTTTATGTTTTTTGACGTTTCCATACATAGCAATTGTGTCTTTGGGAAAAAAAAATTCAATAAATAAATAAATATTTATTGTAATGATCAAAAAATTCAACCTCTCGAAATTTTTAAACAAATTTTTTTTTGTCTGTGTAAACACAATAATAACCTCTTAGATAAGTGAAATTTGATATTTAGTTATGGTTTTATAATTTCTGAGATAATTTGGTTTTTATACAAGAGTGGTATCGCTGTGATTTAACCAACGAAATTATATTCAGCATCCCCTTTGAAAGATGCCCTCTACAAAATAAAAACAATTTCATTCCTCTAGCTCTTATAGTTTCTGAGATATTTTAGTAGGAACAGAGGATTGACGATTATATTAATAGATTATTAAATTAAAAGACGAGGTGATATGTTTCAAAATATTATTTGTATAAACACTTGATTTGTATTTCAATGCTTAATGAGTAATCTTCAGAAGTATAGAGACTATTCGTTCTGAAGATGACCACAAAGTGCCGAAATACGCGTTAAGGGTTTATACCAATAAATAATAGCTTTGAAAAAATGTTAGTATGTTTTTTTTTTAAATATAAAGTCAAAAAATATACAATCAAATTTCTTTCATACTTTTGCCACAGCAGGATAACGTTTCGGTTCCTTATTTAGGTCATTTTTAAAACAAGTTGGGGGAATGAATGTCTAAAATCAACGACATAAGGAGAGATCGTTATTAATTCTAGGAAGAAATAACTCCACAATAATTCTTCAACCATATTATAAACAATAAAAGGTGTATAAAATATCCGATGCGGCAGTACAACACCAAACTTTCGATTATCGAAGGTAAGATAAAGTTTTGTGCTATTAGTCACACCACAATATTTTTTTTACTGGAAGGTTTTTATAAAAATTCGTAATATATAGATAAATAAGGTTATTTAGTTATATTTGTCAATTTATAGTAAATAACTATTTCTTGTGACGCCTAAGCGGATAGGCAACTGGTTTACTCAGCCGTTTATACGTTAGCCAGACCTCTAGGCTAATAATAAGTACTGAGTATTTAAAAAAAAAAGTATAACTTACAGTTTTTTTTTCTTTTTCGGTATGTGAGGCCCCATGGGAGATTCCATTTTGTAGTCAATTTAATTGTTGTCCATGACAGGAAGCAAACCTCTGGCCCCTAAAACAAGAATTATACGTTTTAATATCGCTTAATCCATATATCACAGTGGAAGATTTCTAAATAAATAAACTTAAGATATATCAAGACGTTCACAATGAATATTTTTAATAAATGAAAATAATGCTGCTTGATATTTAATTTTAATGGAAAATAGATATTAATAATATTTATATAAACCTTTTATTTTACTAATCGGATAAGTAGAAATCTTATTAAGTGAAAATTTAAAAATTTTATCAAAGTTAATAAATAGTATAATTAACTTAGTACAGACATGTTTAAAAGTTTAAGTAAGACCCAATAGGATAATCATTCAAAGTATCAACTAATTTCTTTATCCTATCAAATCCAAATTGCAACTAAATTCAAATTTGTTTATACAATTGAGTCTAGAAGATGATCTGTCTTTAATAGAGAGCGTTCCAGTTCACTGATAAATACATTCCACCACTCAATAAAATATTGCTAATTTTATAAAATTCCTTATTATAGGATTCGATTAAATTAAATGAAATAAAAAAAGGGACTTTCTCTATCTTTATTTCTTGTATGTAAAAAGGCATTTCGTGACCTTTGGTTTTTTTTTTATTTATATTTATTTATTTAAATATCTTGAGAAATCATAAATTTCGGATTACATTTGAATTTACAAGAGTTGTTAAATTTTTTTTTTATTCTGTTTTTAAATGGAAAATTTAAAGATAATCTCTAAAAAATTTGTTTTATATATTCTTAGATATATAGACCTATATATATATATAATACGTACTCTCCTCTATATATATGGTTGGATATAAATTCGTCATAAAAGGAAATTCCTTCTTTATCTTCATTCATAAAATCTAGAACACTTTTTTAATATAATTTAAAATTGTCTCTTGTTTTATACATGTTTAATAAGAGGAAAAATGGGGGAAATTAAAAGAAGAGGGGAAAATAAATATTTGTTTGGGGCTAAAAATCAGAATAGCATCCAAGGGTATTTATCGATAAAAAATTTAAATTTAACTTGTTAGATAAAGTCTATTAACCGCAAAAAGTGAAATTTTTAGGAAAATAAGTGAAAATCTATTCACACTTTTAGTGGGGGTTGAGACCAGGGTTATCAATATTGACATTTGTACACCGGGGGCGGGAATAATAATAATAATAAAAATAGCCAGTATAATAATTTTTCCAAAAGAGGATGAACAAATATAT
>JAKCPI010023500.1:0-16000 GCA_023213315.1 Euborellia annulipes | reverse complement strand
TTGAATCTTTCTTAATGTTTATATTCATTAAAGTCTCCAACATTTAGTGCATTAAAGTTTCCCATAAAAAGAAAAAATTTTTGATATTAAATTACATATGTAATCTATGAATTCTGAATAATTCAACATTGTAATTAATTTAAAATTTTATTTATTTTATCTATATATAATATATATAATTCGCTGTCTGTCTATCTGTCCGTCTCACACGCTCTATTTGAACAACTTCACGTAATTGCGAAACTAAATTTTATATGCTCAAAGGGAAGCGTCTAGGGGTTCCCAACCTGGGGGGCGATCAGGGGGTGTTATCAGGAGGGCAATATATAATATAAGTGGGTGCGATTGGTGGGGGGGGGGGGCGATGAGGCGAAAGGAGGAAAAATTAAAAAATAGTACTGTACAGCGGAACCTGTAAAGTAAAAGTTTCCGGGTAGCACTTTATTCTTAATAAAAATCTATAAAAAATGTACATTTTAAATTTTTTTCTATCTCATTTAAGTGTGACTGAATAAAACTGCTTTGGTTGTTTTTATATATGGTAAAAAAATTGTTTAAAATAATAAAACTGCTTTATTATTTACACTTTACCTTAAATTAAAATTAGGCATACAATGAATATGAAAAGGGGCTTTAGGTGCGAGTTCAACCTCTGGAAAGGAGGCGATGGACCACAAAAGATTGGGAACCACTGGTCTAGGGATTATAGAAAATTTATTTGAATTGCCCTTTAACTTTTTGAATCATTTAAGGCTCTAACAGACAGAACGCGAAATTCGCGTCGCTCAGGCTACGCGCGTATTTCGCGGCGAAAGGCGTTTTTGCTAAGCCACACAGGAAGCGTAATCTGGGCGTACGATCCGGTATTGTGTATATGTTTCAACAACCTTTATTTAATGAATTTATAAATATTTTATAAATAAAGTATTATATTTACGAAAGAAATAGAATATCATTGCAAAATTAGATTTTTTTAAAATCTTATTTTATTAATGATAACTTTGATTAAATATTTTTCGAGGCTTGTAAATTAGAATAAGATAATACTATTCAATTACCTCGATTCGGACTTTTTACTAATCATAGATTGGCTGCCAAGAAAAAACATATTTTATTATTTACTTTTATTTAGTTAGAGGCGAAAAAACAAGTGTTTTTAACTCTATAAGTTTTTTTATTTCATTACTCATCTTGATGATTCGCCTGTTCGCGCGAAGGAGTTGTAATTTTGTACAACTCGAAAAAAGCTGTCGCGCGAAAGAGAGCGTTTACGCCGCGTAAGTTCGCCCCCTGTGTGACGGGGATGATACAGTCTTGCCTTATACAACATTTCGCGGCCTTTCGCGGCGTTGAAAAAACGCCAAGCGACGCGAATTTCGCGTTCTGTCTGTTAGAGCCTTAATTGTTGAAGCTACGATTTTTCTCTCATAGGTAATGTATGAGGAAACATTTATGTATTCTTTGAAAAATCAAAGTCAATTAATTGTAATAATGCAACAATTAAATCTCTCAAAACCAAGCCCTCCTAGAGCTTGTGGTGCTGCTAGTCTCTATATATTTTAAATACAAATTTAGAAGAGATTTTTATGAAATCAAATTATTTAAGCAAATAGACCTACTAAATTTCCCTTTAGAGACTTTAATATCCAAAAAATGAGACAATTTTTGGGACATTGAAGTTTTATTTATTTATTTTTTGATAGAATAGAGGAATAGAGAGTGAAATAGTTCCGGGGCGGAGCCCCCGTTTAGCCCGCGGGTGCGTCAAGGGCGAAGCATTCATGAGAGAGCGAGTGTGTCCCAGGGACCCAGGTACCCAGGCTACCTCCCCCCCTCTCTCTCTCGCAATCTGGACCATGATGGATGCTGGATGCTTCACGCTTCAAGTGAGTCCGTCCGTAATGGCCTCGAATGCTCTCTACTCGGCCTTCGCACCCTCGAATCCATTGCCTTAGGTCGGGGACACCCTCCAAATAAATCTTTTTTGCAATTTAGATGACTAATCACTCTCCCTTTATATGATAACTCTATTGTAATAAAAAAATAATAGGGATTTTTTTATTATCATCAATAAAATTTTTATGCCTGGGAACGAATAATTAATCAAAAATTTTCATATAACTTCGTTGAAAGAAACATTTTTATATGCATTTAAAAAAATCTGGAGTGACTGGTCGCACAGCACTCAATATCTCTAGGATATCTATATACTGTACATAATAGCGGATTGTTCTGTTCGTCTGTCTGCCTGTCAGTTATCAGTATATACCAGTAAGCTTATATAATTGAAGAATTAATGTCTGTCTCATTTTGACCAATTTCCCGTTTAAATTAAACGAAATTTTACAGCAGTTTAGTAGACGTCATGGATAGTTCAGGAAAAAATTCGGGTCCCCAAATCTCCATGTGGGGATTCTTAAAAATGCCCATTCCACATTGCATTAGGCTCTATCACTTCTTATGAAAAATTAGGGTTAATTATAAATATATGCAGTGCTTAATAAAATCAAATAAAAAATAATGAAAAAAGTTGGTTAATAAATTTTTACTTTCTTTTACCTCTATATATATATGTTAATATATGGAGTGAGAAAGTATTGGATTCATGTCAAAAATTCGATGTCGAGATTTTGATGGATCTTCACGTTTTGAGGTCCCCTGAATCCAAAAAAAGTGGTTTTCGCGATATGGTCTGTCTGTGTGTCTGTCTGTCTGTGAACAAAATATCTCAAGAACGAAAAGAGCTAGGAGGTTGAAATTTTATATTTAAGTTATGCACCCCCATGGGACGTGACACGAAGCTTTTGAACAAATTCGGCCAAAGAGTACCGGTACTTTACTGATGCACTTTTTCAGTTTTTTTTTCGATTTTCTCAAAATTCGCTCCCACGAATTATTTTTTAGATGCTCTTTAAAATGTATTCTCATTTTGCTCTCAAAATTATTTGAAGCACACTTTACTCTTGTACTTCATAGGAAAGATAGGTGAAATGGTTGTCATGGTAACAAAATATAAATATTCTCCCATACTTTTTTTTTTTTTTTTTTTTTTTTTAAACATTCACACTTTTTTCTCATTCACACTCACACTCACACACACATTCACACTGTCTTTCCGGCAGCTCAGGCCATATAAGACATTTACGATAACCGTTATTTATGAATTTATATATATTAGGGTCCAGGCATTTTTATTTAAGCCATTCTCCCATACTTAAAAATTTTATATCGCCCGCCGGAAGCCACCGATACTGTATAAATATAATTAATAAATAAATTTATAAAAGTCAAATGGCCTCTGCAGCCGAAATGACTTTCTTTAAAAAAAAAAAAAAAAATTTATATCTTGTATTCTTCTATTCCGAACGTCGCGGGTTCGGATTCCAGGCAGTCCGATGATTTTATTTAAGCCATTTGGATACCAAATGGCTTAAATAGAAATGCCTGGACTCCCAAAAGATATTATAAATAATAACGGTTATCGTCAAAGTCTTATAAGGCCTGAGTTGCTGAAAAGACTGTGTGAATGTGTGTGTGAGTGTGAGTGTTTAAAAAAAAAAATCTTGTATTCTAATATATCAGTGGAAACTAAATTAGGCATACAATGAAAATGAAAAGGGGCTTTAGGTGCGAGTTCAACCTCTGAAAAGGAGTCGATGGACCACAAAAGACTGGGAACCACTGGTCTAGGGATTATAGAAAATTTATTTGAATTTCCCTATAACTTTTGAATTATTATTTGTTGAAGCTACGATTTTCTCTTATAGGTAATGTATGAGGAAACATTTATGTATTCTTTGAAAAATCAAAGTCAATTAATTGTAATAATGCAACAATTAAATTTCTCAAAACCAAGCCCTCCTAGAGCTTGTGGTGCTGCTAGTCTTATATATTTAAGAAGAGATTTTTATGAATTCAAATTATTTAAGCAAATAGGCCTACTAAATTTCCAAAATTAACAAAAAAATCTGACAAGCACAGTACATAACTTTCTCTTGCAGAAGGCTAAGAGAAAGTTGTGTGCTGTGCGACCAGTCACACCAGATTTTTTATTTGATCTTCATAAAAATATATAAATAAATATTTATAAAATACATAAAATAAACCAAATATTATTTTAACTAATATAAAAGAAGTTTTTTAATATATTTCCTAATAAATCAGATAGCCCTTGGGCACAGTGGCAGAGTATCCGCCTCGGTGCTGTGGTACAAGAAGAGGGGGCGCATCCCGTCTCATGGGACAAAATTTATTTCAATTTATTGTTAATAATTTAAAATTAATACAAACTCGTTCTAACTGGCCTCCGATACCGAAAAAAATTGATAAAAAATAGACCAGATATGTATATTTATATTGACTGATTGTATGATTAACGTAAGGCGAGGATTGGCCAAACTAGACGCAAAACCCGCCAAAGGAGGTCGGTTTTATGAGATATTCTTTGAATGAACTATGAAGATGAGTTGATGTTAATTAAAACGTTGATCATAATTAATCTGTCGTCTATCCTTTTCTACCTACAGGCCATTACATCTATAAAAAGAATTTTTATTAATATTCTTTCTTATATAAATAAATAAATAAATTCCTGAAAAGTTTCATTGATATGAAGGACGAAATTGAACATTTAAATTAAATTAATTTTTTTTTTTTAATAAAAAAAAGACCTTCATAATTTGTAAGTTATTAAAATATTTGTCACGTTAGAGTGAGCGAAAGAACAAGTAGAGTTGAGGTTCAATAGACTGGAAGGTAATAAGACCTTTCTCTCTCTCTCTCTCTTTTTTTTTTTCTTTTAATAAGAAGTGAAAGATAGTTAGTTAGTAAAGAAAAGAAATTAGAAATTGTACTCTAAATAGGAAGAAAAAAAGAATCATTTCCGGATCTAATAAATTCATTTAACAATATTTCGAGATTTTAAATGAACATAAAAAAGAAATGTGCCAGTGAGAGAAGAAGGCAAGCAAGTTAAATAATTATTAATTTTTATTAGAGGAAGGACTCCATCTTCAGTGGCGTTACGTATACCCCCGGGTGGGGGGGGGGCTTTGAAGGCCATGAAAAAAAGGGCTAATAATTGTCTTCAAAACTGGACAGAATTTCATAACAATCTGTTGGGGAGGAGAAAATGAATTACAAAATTATGGTGTGATTGTCGCATATCACACAACTTTCTCTTACCTTCGGTAATCGAAAATTGTGATCTGTGCTTGTCACACCAGATTTTTCGTGTCGGCATGTATTTAGTTTCCGCCGATATTTTAGAATTCAAGATGTAAAATTTTTAAGTATGGAAAAATATTTATATTTTGTTACCATGGCATCCATTTCTCCTATCTTCTCTATAAAGTAGAGTGAGCGCCACAATTAAGTCCCTACCTGATAGCTTTAGCCTAAACGTATAGTATATAGTAAATAGTGAAATAATTTTAAATTTGAAAAGATGAAATACCATTACAATCATCTGTACCAGATTTTACGTTTTACCCTTTCGGTCTTTAAAATTTTTCACTATACTATACAATATACTTAAGGTGGGGACTTAATTGTAGCGCTCACTGTACAAGAGTAAAGTGGTCTCCCGAAGATTTCAATGGCAAAATGAGAATATACATTTAAAAGAGCATCTAAAAAATAATTGATTTATGATCGTTGGAGCGAATTTTGAGAAAATCAAACAAAAAAACTGAAAAAGTACATCAGTAAAGTACTAGTACTCTTTGGTCGATTTTGATTAAAAGCTTATATTCACAGTTCAGAAGGGTACAAAACTTAAATATAAAATTTTAGTCTTCTAGCTCAATTCCTTCATGCTTAAAATTTAATTCAGACACACACACACACAGACAGACCATGTCGCGAAAATCACTTGTTTGGATTCAGGGGACCTCAAAACGTGTATATCCATCAAAATCTCGAAATCGAATTTTTGACATGAATCCAATACTTTCTCTCTATATATATATTAACATATATAAAGAAATAAGAGAGTTTTTTTTTTTTTTTTTTAAACATTCACACTTTTTTTCTCATTCACACTCACACTCACACACACATTCACACAGTCTTTTCGGCAACTCAGGCCATTTAAGACTTTAGACGATAACCGTTATTATATAAATATACATATAGGGGTCCAGGCATTCTTATTTAAACCATTTGGTATCCAATTGGCTTAAATAAAATCATCGGACTGCCTGGGGTCCGAACCCGCGACGTTTGGTATACGAGGTTAGCACGCTAACCTCTACGCCAAGCCCCGAGGGCATAAGAGAAAGTAAAAAAGCAATCAGTCTATAAACATCAAATATATTGAGGCTAGATGATAGTTTTTTTTTTTTGGGGGGGGGGGGGGGTGGAGAGGTGAAATTAAAACTCCATAAATTACGTTGAAGACGAATTATTTTCTATATCCTAGATTCTACTTTTGAACTGTCGGCCTCTATACGTAACTTAAACTCCAAGCTCAGTCTTAACTAAAGAAAAATAAGATTTTGTCCTCAAAGCAAGTTAATAAAAGCGTTGTAAAAAAAAAAAGGAGCAAGCCAAAGACAAAATAAAAGAACACACGCGCCTACGTGTCTTTCATTTAGAATTATTTCAAATTCGTTTGCCCTAAAACAAAGAAAGGGAAAAAATAAAGACTTTTGCGCACGTGCTCCAAGTCCAATTCAATGCAAATGCAAACATCTTCTTCTACGCACTTTCTTTATTTTTTATTGTACTTCAATTATCTAATTGGTATTATGATAAAAAAATTTCCTCGTCCTTAGAGTAGTGACAAAATTGTGAATGCAATACTTTCCCTCTCTAAATATTAACATAACATTCAATGCTGTTAAGCAACGCCAAGCGGTGCTGAAAATCCGGATAGGTGGCCCCCAAAAACAAGACCGTTGATCGCCCGCAAGAAGTCATCGATATCTTAAATAATATAATAAATATAAGTCAAATGGCCTCAGCAGCCCAAATGACTATTTTTAAAAAGAATGTCACTTGTCAATAATGATAATCTGAAAGACAAGGGACGCGGGTTCGGACCCGGAGTCAGATGAATTTATTTAATTCATTTGAATACCAAATGGTATAAATAAATATCCTTGGACTCGAATATATATCGTATATCAATTATTTGAGTGCCCCCGGGTGTGGCATAGTAGGTAGCGTGCCTACACGCGCCTAAACGTTGCGGGTTCGGACCCAGGCAGTCCGATGATTTTATTTAAGCCATTTGGATACCAGATGGCTTAAATAGAAATGCCTGAACCCCTAATAGATAATATATATTACAACGGTTATCGTCAAAAAGTCTTAAATGGCCTGAGTTGCCGAAAAGACTGTGTGAATGTGTGTGTGAGTGTGAGTGTGAATGAGAAAAAAGTGTGAATGTTTAAAAAAAAAAAAAAAAAAAAAATTATTTGAGTATCGTCTATATGGCTTGAGATGCCGGAAGTAGGAGTGGAAGTCAAGTAAAAATGTATAACAGTATGTTTGCACAAAACTTTGCAATTATCGGGATCTATAATAATTTGAGCCTGAAGTATTTTAGAATTATAAATAGAAAACGGCATAGAATTTCAATAAAACATTTTTTGACAGCATTTTGTCACATATACCGGCACTGTATTTAGTTTCCGACAGTACGGTATATTCCAATTTCAAGATGTTAGAAAATATTTATATTTTGTTACCATAGCCGCCATTTCTCCTATCTATTCTATGGAGTACAAGAGTAAAGTGATCTTCAGGAGATTTCAATAGCAAAATGAGAATATACATTTTAAAGAGCATCTAAAAAATAATTGATTTTTGAATTTTAATCAAAATCATTGGAGCGAATTTTGAGAAAATCGAAAAAAAAAACGGAAAAAGTGCATCTGTAAAGTACTAGTACTCTTTGGTCGATTTTGTTCAAAAGCTTCGTGTCACGTCCCAGGGGGGTGCCTAACTTAAATATAAAATTTCAGCCTCCTAGCTCAATTCCTTCATGCTTAAAATTGAATTCAGACAGACACACACACAGACAGACCATGTCGCGAAAACCACTTTTTTGGATTCAGGGGACCTCAAAACGTGTATATCCATCAAAATCTCGAGATTGAATTTTTCACATGAATCCAATACTTACTCTCTATACAGTATATATTAACATATATATAGAGGTAAGAGAAAGTAAAAGGAAAACGCTCGAATTAAGTTGGGGCCTACCACTTAAAATAAATGAAAAACTCTAGGAATACATTTGATTTATTATTTTTTTTTTTAAGATTTAAATTCTTACCTCTTTTCATTCATATTGCCTAAATTAATTATTAAAAAGAAAATAATCTTATTTTAGGCTATTTGAATTAATAAATATTAAATTTCAAATACAGTAGTTCATTCGCTTCAAATGGGAATTGATATAATAGGCCTAATCCCTCTACACTCACACCCACACAATACACACGAACGAATATATATAGATATACATGTTTTGAAACTTGTTACTACAGGTTCAAGACGGATTCAAACCTGGCTAGCCTATCTGTCTGATCTTTAGTAAAGTGAGAGATTTGCCACAGCTGACATCCCCAAATCAACGCTGGCCGTTTTTCTCTCCTGAAATCCTTCAATCGGTGAGTACCTCTTGAAATTTTCTTAAATATGATTCATTTTTAAATTATCTATACCCTGATATATAAATCTTTGCCAAATTCAAAGAATTAATTATTAAAAAAGAAATTTTTTCAATTCATTCGAAATATTTCAGGAGAATGGGGGAGGAGGGTTTGGGCACCCATATCCCCCAGGCTACGGCTCTGAAACATATTTAAAATAATTTTAGCTCGCTCTAGTTACTTATAAAGGAAATATTTTAATATTAGCCTGCCATTTCGAATATTTTGAAATTCGTTTGAATGGATTTTAACATCCATGTCTATGAGGTTTCTATTTGGGGGCGGGCCGAAAACAGGCGGAGCAGCTAGTCTTGATAAGAAAATAAATAAATTTTTTTGCCTGACATAAAGAATAATAAAGAGATGAAAAGAAGGAAAGTTTTGTGTTTTATAAACTTGTTTTTTTTTTAGCCTACTATTGGGTGAAAAAGAAAAAAATGTCAATATGAGCTCCTTTTTCGCTTGTTTCCCATAAAAGGTTCGAATTCTCTCTCTGCTTCTCTTGCGCCTTTTTTTTTAAATCTTTTATTCTAGAAACTAATTAATTAACCTAAAAAATTTATATCAACCTACCTTTATTGGATCGGAGAAAGAAAATTTTACTTTCTTTCTATTTAGAGAATCATTTCACCTCTATGGAAAATTAAAAATCTGGTGTGACTGGCGCACAGCACACAACTTTCTCTTACCTTCGGTAATCGAAAGTTGTGTACTGTGCTTGTCACACCAGATTTTTTGTGTCGACATAGATTTAGTTCCCGGCAGTAGGGAATATTTGAATTCAGATGTAAAATTTATAAGTATGGGAAAATATTTATATTTTGTTACCATGGCAACCATTTCTCCTATCTTTCCTATGAAGCACAAGAGTAAAGTGTGCTTCAAACAATTTTGAGGGCAAAACGAGAATATACATTTGAAAGAGCATCTAAAAAATAATTGATTTTTGAATTTTAATCAAAATCGTTAGAGCGAATTTTGAGAAAATCGAAAAAAACTGAAAAAGTACATCAGTAAAGTACTAGTACTCTTTGGCCGATTTTGATTAAAAGCTTATTTTTCCGGTCCCGGGGGGCTGTTTAACTTAAATATAAAATTTCAACCTCCTAGCTCAATTCCTTCATGCTTAAAATTGAACACACACACACCCACCCACCCACACACACACAGACAGACCATGTCGCGAAAACCACTTTTTTGGATTCAGGGGACCTCAAAACGTGAAGATCCATCAAAATCTCGACATCGAATTTTTGACATGAATCCAATACTTTCTCTCTATATATATATTACATATATACATAGGTAAGAGAAAGTAAAAATTGATTTAATAGGTAATTTAAAAATATTTAATTTCTCCACCAGCCAGAAGGCTTAATTTGGGAATTAACCAAAACAGAAATTTTTTTTTAATGGTGCCCGCGCTCCGCGGGTCGCAATCCACGATTTGGACACACCAGTGCCCTTCAACGATAAAAGGATTAAAACGATTCCTAGCTTTTCTTTAATTATTTCCCAATAAAAATCTTGAGTTAATGACAAAATATGTTTTTACTCTTCTATTATCTCTTACATTTAAATTGTCTCCTTGACAATGAATTTAATAACGAGCAATTTTCTTTAAAAAAAATCTGGTGTGACTGTCGCACAGCACACAACTTTCTCTTACCTTCGGTAATCGAAAGTTGTGTACTGTGCTTGTCACACCAGATTTTTTGTGTCGACATATATTTAGTTTCCGCCAATATATTAGAATTTAAGATGTTAAATTTATAAACATGGAAACTATTTATATTTTGTTACCATGGCAACCATTTCTCCTATCTTTTCTATGAAGCACAAGAGTAAAGTGTGCTTCAAACAATTTTGAGGGCAAAACGAGAATATACATTTGAAAGAGCATCTAAAAAATAATTGATTTTTGAATTTTAATCAAAATCGTTAGAGCGAATTTTGAGAAAATTGAAAAAAACTGAAAAAGTACATCAGTAAAGTACTAGTACCCTTTGGCCGATTTTGATTAAAAGCTTATTTTTCCGGTCCCGGGGGCTGCCTAATTGAATATAAATATAAAATTTCAACCTCCTAGCTCAATTCCTTCATGCTTAAAATTGAACACACACACACAGACACACAGGCACACAGACAGACAGACAGACCATGTCGCGAAAATCACTTTTTTGGATTCAGGGGACCTCAAAACGTAAAGATCCATCAAAATCTCGACATCGAATTTTTGACATGAATCCAATACTTTCTCACTATATATATATTACATATATACATAGGTAAGAGAAAGTAATAAGTTCGATAACCACTTCTGCATCAAATTGAGCGATTTTCTTATCCAGTTTCAAATTTAATAGAAAAAATCTGGTGTGACTGGCGCACAGCACACAACTTTCTCTTACCTTCGGTAATCGAAAGTTGTGTACTGTGCTTGTCACACCAGATTTTTTGTGTCGACATAGATTTAGTTCCCGGCAGTAGGGAATATTTGAATTCAGATGTAAAATTTATAAGTATGGGAAAATATTTATATTTTGTTACCATGGCAACCATTTTTCCTATCTTTCCTATGAAGCACAAGAGTAAAGTGTGCTTCAAACAATTTTGAGGGCAAAACGAGAATATACATTTGAAAGAGCATCTAAAAAATAATTGATTTTTGAATTTTAATCAAAATCGTTAGAGCGAATTTTGAGAAAATCGAAAAAAAACTGAAAAAGTACATCAGTAAAGTACTAGTACTCTTTGGCCGATTTTGATTAAAAGCTTATTTTCCGGTCCCGGGTGGTGTTTAACTTAAATATAAAATTTCAACCTTCTAGCTCAATTCCTTCATGCTTAAAATTGAACACACACACACACACCCACCCACCCACACACACACCCACCCACCCACCCACACACAGACAGACCATGTCGCGAAAACCACTTTTTGGATTCAGGGGACCTCAAAACGTGAAGATCCATCAAAATCTCGACATCGAATTTTTGACATGAATCCAATACTTTCTCTCTATATATATATTACATATATACATAGGTAAGAGAAAGTAAAAAAAAATTCTCAGTTCCCTAATATGAATGAAGTGCTGCTGAAATATCGTTAGAAAGGAATTAAAGAAATTTATATTTACTCTCTTAAAACGAATTAGTAGAATTTATACTTATTCAAACAGTAGGTAAGAAAATTACACCAAATTTAGTCATTTTGTGTAGAATCTACTAAGATATTTAGTAAATTTATTGGTTACTTTTAGATTAGTTATTTTTTACTAATTCAAAAAGTTGTTCATTCAATTCCGGCTGTCTGAGAAGCCAACATGGCCGACCAGCTGTTTGATCGGTTCCTTAATAAAGACATTTTTGGCAATATAAGGCTTTATTTAAGTAATAATAATACAAATAAATAATAATATTGAGATAACTTGTATTTTTTGTTAAAAATTGCAGGAAATATATGTTAAGTCAAAACAAATAGATTCCAAATTTTTTTAAATTAATAAAATATTATTTTTTAAATAGTCAATTAAGAAATATTTTTACTTAAAATTTAGTAAATATATTTCTTGATATAACGATAATTAGTTTTATTAAGTTTATTTAGAAATAAATTGCTGGGAAGGAATATAGTAACATTCAAGTAAAAAGCATTGTTAACATCAGCGACATACTTATATAGCAAATAACAGAGAAGTAATAGTAAGTCAAGTTTAAGTGGGTTCGGCTAGAACTCGAGTCAGTAAACACGAGTTAAGGTCCCGGTGTCATCGCACCTTATTTCAGATATCTTAAACATTTCTTTTTTTGGTCATTATTTTTTTACTTTCTCTTACCTATGTATATATGTAATATATATATAGAGAGAAAGTATTGGATTCATGTCAAAAATTCGATGTCGAGATTTTGATGGATCTTCACGTTTTGAGGTCCCCTGAATCCAAAAAAGTGGTTTTCGCGACATGGTCTGTCTGTGTGTGTGTGTGTGTGTGTGTGTGGGGTGGGTGTGTGTGTGTGTGTTCAATTTTAAGCATGAAGGAATTGAGCTAGGAGGTTGAAATTTTATATTTAATTTAAACAGCCCCCGGGACCGGAAAAATAAGCTTTTAATCAAAATCGGCCAAAGAGTACTAGTACTTTACTGATGTACTTTTTCAGTTTTTTTCGATTTTCTCAAAATTCGCTCTAACGATTTTGATTAAAATTCAAAAATCAATTATTTTTTAGATGCTCTTTCAAATGTATATTCTCGTTTTGCCCTCAAAATTGTTTGAAGCACACTTTGCTCTTGCTTCATAGAGAAGATAGGAGAAATGGTTGCCATGGTAACAAAATATAAATATTTTCCCATACTTATAAATTTTACATCTGAATTCAAATATTCCCTACTGCCGGGAACTAAATCTATGTCGACACAAAAAATCTGGTGTGACAAGCACAGTACACAACTTTCGATTACCGAAGGTAAGAGAAAGTTGTGTGCTGTGCGCCAGTCACACCAGATTTTTAAAAATTCACTTATTCAATTAGTGAATTTTTCATATTAATAATTTTTACTAATTGAAAAAGTGGATATCCACTATTTACGGGTGGTCTACTTTGCACATCTTAAAAAAGTGACTATACACTATGAATTAGTAGTTTTTTACTAATTCGTTTTTAGAGAGTAGATTCATTTTTCAGCCAACTAAAAGTTTCTCAGTTCTGTTCATTTTTACTTTCTCTTACCTCTATATAAGTTAATATATAGAGAGAGAAAGTACTATAATTTTAGTTCATATAAAGAAAGGGCGTGGTTTATCGATAAAGTTTGATTCGAATTCAAACCTGGTTTGCCGCTAAAAATCAATCAAGTCGAGCGTCTCTACTGGAGCACTAGCGATATAATCAAGTCCAATTGCATGCTTGAAGACATGAACCAGCCCTCTCCTGGGGTCCACAACATATCAATTTTTCTTGGGTGGGGGGAGGGGCAAACTTTTGATTTCTTAAAATTTACTTACATTTAGGTACAATTGAATCGTTTATTTCAGAAAGCACCTAAGTGCGCTTTGTTCAACTTTCGGAAAACTAAAGAAAACTGTTTTGCAGCTTAAGTATAGGTCTAGTCTCCTTCAAATATTTTTTTACCAAATCAAAAACATGCTATTGGGATAATCTAAAAGATGTATTTACCTTTAAATTGTACTGTAGCACCAAAAACACATGAATTGAAATTTTGTCGCTTAGGTGGTTTCTGAAATAAACGATTCAATTAAGTCCTGCGAGCTAGAGCTTTATAATATATTATATTTAAATAGATAATTTTCAGAAAAGGTAAAATAAATCTTTTTCACTATATATCTCTCTCACTGGCCAAAAGATATTTAATTAAATTAATTGTTTAATTTTGAGCAGTTTATATACGCGTAGATAGGCCCTATATTTTGAAATATTTTATTTAGAATAATATAAAATTAAAAAACAAAGGAACCTTTGGGGGGAGGGGGCAAAATGACCCTCTGCCCCTCCTTCCATTTTTCCATTTTTTAAACGTTTAGTTTATCATCATTTTAAATAAAATTTGTTGTATTGATAATAAAATGACAATTCTTAGATATTTTATCAATATTATCAATACAACAAATTTTGAACAAATTTTATTTAAAATGATGATAAACTAAACGTTTAAAAATGAAAAAAAAAAAAAAACCTAACAAAATTGTGTGTGTGTGTTGATTTAATTTAATTAACTACCTTTGATGATGACTTAAATAAAAATTAAATTTTATTTGAATTTAATAGGTTAAGAATAAAAAAGAATGTTTTATTGCACCCGAAATTTAGGTATTTTTTTTTTTTTTTTTAATCTATTGTTTTGGCATCTGTTAAATTGGCAATTGTGTTTTTTCTTTTTCTTTTGACTCGTTTTCTAAATGGGATGGCATTTAAAGTGGTCTAATGAGAAGGAGGGGGAGAAGTTGGTTCGTATATAGGACGTTTGCATTTACAAAGTGAAGCGCAGGTGGCAGAAAAGAGAGAGAGAGGGGAAGAGCGCAGACAAATAAACACTCAGCTTCCTTATACGGCTTCCTGATGCACACACATTCCTTCCCTTTCTCTCTCTCTCTCTCTCTCTCTATCTCTTTCTATAATTAAAGTTGTTAATTTAATAATTAATCTACATGAGATATCGCAAGTATCTTACAAGAGTTTTGAACAATTAAATAAATGTTTATTCGTTTTTTTTTTCTTAACATATATTGATATGTATTTGTTTTATTTTTTATATTGGTGTTTTGATTTTTTTTTTAGTGATGTTTTTATAAGAAAAAAATATTCCAGTTTCTACATACATTTTTTCCGATTTATTTACTGATTGTTAGGCAACCCAAATGACCAATTCACCACACATACATGTATATTATTGGTATTTATTTCTTGCCATCTTTTTACTCACTTCTAGTGAGTACGTGAATGGCGACCACTAGTTACCCGAGCTAAGGCTTGCATTTCTTTTTTCCTTTATGTCAGCCTTTTTCATAACAAGCGTCAGGCCGTGAGACGGGTCGGCTTGCTTTTCTTTCTGTCTCATTTTTTATAAATTAATTTTGCCGACCCCGACCATATAGGGATAAAGCAAAGATAGAAGAAGAAGATTTTCTGCCATCTTTTGCAAGAGTGCTGAACTATTTGACACATAATTTTTAAATATACCTACCAATCTTATATTAAAATTTTCTTATGAAATTTCCCTTATGAATGTAATTAATTTTAAAAAACCTCATTGAAAAATTCCTTATAATAGTCTAGTTTTTTTTAAGTACTTTTAGACGCCGCTCCTACACCCCCCTTAAAAGAAACATTCACACTCATCAGAACATTCAGAGGCTGAATTTATATTCTCAGTCTATTGAAGGATGGATCCAGTGCTTGAAGTGGGGCTCTCAATTCATGTGCAGTTGACGAAGATGAAGCCCAAAGCTACATATATTTGTGTTTTGTGTTTAAACTAACATACACCATCATGCATTAGTGACCCCACCCAATGGGGCAAGATGAAGTTTGGTACTTTGATCAGGGGCGGATTAAAGGGGGGGGGGGGCGGGGGGCGATCGCCCCCCCCCCCGAAGAAATTCACAATGTTATAAAAACTAGTAATCTAAAGAAATTATGATTTCCAGGCTTTAATTTCCAATTGCATTTGTTACCAAACAATATAAATAAATAGGAAATGGGTCTAAATGGCCATAGATGCCCACAAAGTCCTTAAATAAAGAAAAAAAAAAAAAAAAAAAAAAAAAAAAACCGCCCCCCCCGACAAAATTGCATTAATCCGCCACTGACTTTGA
>JAKCPI010023499.1:0-11052 GCA_023213315.1 Euborellia annulipes | reverse complement strand
AATTAGCATTTCAGTTTTGATTTATTCCTCTATCTGAAAAACAAGTGGAAAATCACAATAGAGATCATTCGATATAACTTTTTGCCGGGAAAATATCCCGAAGTGAATGAAATTTTTACAGGTTATTTGGGGGTACTCTAGGATACCTATCCTAAGTTTTCGACCTTGGGGACCCTGTGGGGGGAGGGGAAGCGGACAAAAACTTCAAAATTTTGAGAATTCTTCAGTTTTTTGCTTATATCTCGTAAACTATTCATATTTTGTGAAATATAGTTCTATAAGAAGTTGTAGAACATTAAATTTGCAAATTTTGCAAAAGTTGCCTACATATAAGGAATTTGTAGACCCAATATTAACCGTTAAATGTTCTAGAATTCTTTATTAAATATTTAAGTATTATAACTTAATCATAAAACTTAAATTTTATGTACAGGGTGTTCATAATAATTTTCTGAAAATCAAATAGATAAAAATATTCAATTTTTATTTTTTTAAGGGAACATGTCAACTTGTCAACTAAGCAAGTAACTGCAAAACAGACAGAGTTCAAAAGTTGTTAATAATTTATTTAGAAAGGCTAGGGCTCTATATTCCAAAACCTGAAAATGCCAAATTTCGAAACTCCTTCCTTGGAAGCTTTTAATGAACGAGTTCTCTGGGACACCCTGCATATCAATTAATAATAAATCTCTATAAAATAATGATCACACCAGTGTCCAATTATTTGAATATAAAATTTTCCAAATTTTGATGATTTTTTTCCTTAGAAAGGCAAAAAAAGAGATAAAATTTTCGTATGTATTAGTTTCAATGTTAAAGTATTAAAATGCAATTTTTTTCACCTTTATTACTGTCATTAATATAATTTTTAATACTGAATTTCCTAAAAGTCTTTATCTCAAGTGGATGACCTTGAAGAGATTTTTTTTTCTACTGTATGAATCTGAAAGCTATAAATTCCAAATAGAAGTTAATTATTTTATTATTAAACAGGTAAATTTTTTTTTTTATAAGTGTTAGGAATTAGTATAAGTAAATAAATAAATATTGTGGTTTACTTATTATTAAAAACAAATTATTATTAAATAATAACCTTTTGATCCGTCAAGAAAATTTATTCAACATTAATATTTATTAGTTCAAAGAGCTGAAAAAGGAGGTGAACCGATATATACTCAGCATGCCCTACCACTAGGCCACAGTATCACTTTCGGCTATTAGAATTCAAAAAGATTGCTATTTAAGTCATGGGGAAGAAATGTCCCCTATTTCAAATTTCTTCATCTCATCTCATCTAGTGGTAAGGGATGCTGAGTACAAATCGGTCCAACTCCCTATCTTTTTTGGGATATTTATTTTTGAAAAGATTTTACAGAATTTTTTCTATTTTTCGCCGCTTCTAAATTCGACCTCGAACCAATTGATAAAGCAAATATTATATAATAATTTTTTTAAAACCCATTTCGGCTGCTGCGGCCATTTAGGGGTTGGAATTTTTATTTAATATATTTAGAATACAAAGTGCCGATGGCTAGCGGGGGACGTTCCACACTCTGATTGCTCGGGAGATATTGATATTAGTACAGTATTATAAGTAGTTGCTCAGGGGCCCACATCTTGTGGGTACGTGGATGGCGACCACGAGCTACCCGAGCTGGGAGAGGCAGTTATTTAAATGTCTATCTCTTCCTTCCTCTTTTTAACAGGCGTCAGACCGTGCGACGGGCCGGCCTGTCCTATTTCTTCCGATCGAAAAAAACATATGATAGGGTTGGAGGGAAAGAGCGACCGTCCGCCGACCCCGTATTGCGGGACAAGGCGAGGAGAAAAGAAGAGGAGTATTATAAGTAGAATTATAAATCTTTGAATTAAATAGAATAAATAAGAGAATCCAACTTAAAAATCTGATATAGTCAACACATGAAATAAAACAAAATAAACTTTAAAATTCAAAAACCCAGAATTAATTGAGATAAAAAAAACTTCCTATTGGTGTTTATATTACAAAGTTTAAAATTGAAATATCTCAGAACTATATATTTGTAGGTTAGCACTATCTGCGCCCGACTTCTTCAATTGTTTTTGTAATTTACTGTTAATCCATTCCATTTCCACAATTTTGATTGCCATGATTGCTTCCTCTCAATGGCTCTCTCTCAGTCATTAGTGTCAGCCCTGACACGTTGTGGTTACTCTGAAGAGTAATACTGAGGTGGGTTCCCGTTTCCTTCCTCAGGAGGAGGCATCTCAAATAGAGTTGGATAATTTATTCTCATGAGCAGAGGCGCCGGAACGAATTTGAATCAGGGGGGGGGGGGCAAAAAATTTTTTTTTAGAAAATTAAAATTATTTAATATGTTCAAATAGTATAAAACAAAAACAAATCTACTATAAAACTTTAAAAATTTTAAATAAAATCACAATTTTAATAAAATTAAAATTTTAAAAAATTTGCTACTGATTTTATCAAAAATTTTTGGAAAAAATTTTGAAAAAAAATGAATTTCTTACTCTTTTAATTTTTTGTAATTTAGATTTTATTTTTCAAAAGTAAAAATATATCATTTTTCAAAATAAATGAAATAAAAGAAGACATATTGCCCTCCTCTGCCCCCCCCCCCCTATAGGATGCCAGGGGGGCAATGTACCCTTGCCCCCCCCCCCCAGTTCCGGCGCCTATGCTCACGAGGTGGATTTGAACTCGCGTTGTCTTCAACTCAGGATTATAAGCTTAACTGCTTTATCCTCTCGGCTAATCGCCCCCTAAATGGCTATAGATAGGCAATGTTGTTTGTAATTTGTCCTCTCACTTTGTTTTTCTTTTTGGTTGATGTCTTTAGTTTAGTAATTAAGGCTTCATTTAAAATTAGATCTTAAAAGGTTTTTAAAATACTCCACAGACAGACAGACAGAAGAGGGAGGGAAGAGAAAGCATTTAAATAAAATAAATGTATTCTACAATATTTTGATCAAATGATAGAATACAAATCTTAAAAAAAGCTCACAACTTTCGATTACCGAAGACATGGGCGTAGCCAGACTTCTTGTTAGGGGGGGGGGCAACCCCTCGTTAGAGCGAGAGGGGGGTTCGCAATTAATATATACATAGATTATTAATTATTTATTTAAATAAAAAAAAAAATTAAATTAATGTAGTGGATTGGGATGTTAAAAAAAAATTCCCAATGGGAAAAATATATATTTGTTTGGGTTTTTTTTAAAATTTTTAGGACAAGCCAGGAGGGGGGCAATGGCCCCTCCCTGCCTCCCCCTGGCTACGCCCATGACCGAAGATAATCTTTCCTATGAAGTACAAGTGTAAAGTGTGCTTCAAAAGATTTTCAGGGCAAAATGATAAATTTTAAAAATATAAATCTAAAAATAATTGATTTTTGAATTTTAATCAAAATCGATGCAGCGAATTTTGAGAAAATCTAAAAAAAAAAAACTGAAAAACTTCTTGAGTAATTTTGTTCACAGCAAGGGTGGATAGAAGTGGGGGTAAAGGGGATAATTACCCCCCGAAATTCAAAAAAAAATACTTTTTTTTTTTAAATTTATTTTTAATGTAAAATTTTAAAAATTAATACTTACAAATTTGATTTGTATTTATATTCTGGCAAACAAGTACAGATTGCGCCTTTAAATTGCCGAAGAAAAAATAGTGTGCTGTGCGACGAGTCACACCAGATTACTCCCCCCCTCCGAGAAACACCTCTGGATTCGCCCTTGGTTCACAGACAGACAGACCATCTCGCGAAAACCACTTTTTAGGACTTGGGTGATTTCAAAACTTCCGAATCTCGACATCAAATATTTGACATGAATCCAATACTTTCTCTCTCTATATATTAACATGCAGTATATAGGTAAGAGAAGAAATAGAAGAATAGGAAGAAGGAATATAATAAATAATATCTATCCGAAAATAAAATTTCGTATTTATTTTTTTTATATTTGAAAAGATATTGTATTACAAAAGTAAAGCGTATCGAATGTTGACAAATGGACAATTGGTATGTTAGAATTAAATTAACTTAAGGCGTAGCGTTTAGAATCCAATTTTATAAATACATTGTGTGTGTGTGTGTGTGTGTGTGAGGTGCACACACCTCGCACTTCCGGGGGCCTTTTAGCCTCATACTCAGTCAGTCTCCTTTTTTCTCTCTCTCCCTGAAAGAAAGGAGATGGAGGAGATGTTAGAGAAGGAGAGGACCTGGGATTCGATCCAAAGGTCCAATCGCCGGGGAGCTTGCCTTGAGAACTGACGTTTTGCATATTTATTTATTTCTTCTCACTACACAGATAAAGGAAAATTTGTATATATGATGCGACTAAATCCATATCTGTATGTGACTGACACGGACACAACCTGTTCAAGACCAAGTTCATGGAGAATGTCATAATCATAAAATATTTCAACTTTACATTAAAACTTTTTATTTTGTATACCTTCATTAATATGATATTTCATTAGTTGAGAATTTACGTTAATTGTTTAATGTTATTTATGCATTCAAATTTTTTTTCGATTTTATCGAGATATCGCTAATCTTACAGGAAAAGTAAAATAGCAGCGAAGAGAAGAATTTAATAAAAATTAATTGAGAGGCACAAAGTCTCACTTAGGGGTGGAAAAGTCGACTCTGACTAGTCGATCGATCTTTTACTGAAAATAATCGACTTTTTAGAATCGAGTTGAAACTCTTTCAAGTCGATTATAATCGATTATCGCTAGACGACTTCGACTTTTTTCTTACCATCCTTAGTATCCAATGGTAATATGGTTTGTAACGTTTTCATTGATTGACTTTCATCTTTCTTTTAAAACCTCCACATAACACACCAAACAACACGCTATCTAAGATCGGTTAATGAACATATGTGGCCATTCTTAATTCCTCAATTTTAATGTTTTATTTTGAGACTCAACTTCCATATTTTATTTTAATGATCGGTGCCATATCACGTGCAATTTCTGGATAGAATATTCTTTTATAAAAATATTGAAAATAATATTTGTGTGTGTTGTATTTAATATAAATATTAAATTTACTGAGTATCTCCTAAGCCTGAGGTAGAGAATTTTTAAAAAGTCGACTTTCAGAAATGATTAATCGATTCCAAGATCGAAAACAGACTTTTCGAGCACCTTTTCCCTAATCTCCCTTCATTGCTTGAATTAAATAGCAGTTACTGTGTTAACATACCTAATTTTATTTTAATGATTTGATGAAGGCGGCAATTTCACTCTGAAATGCTCCCGATTAGGTAGGCCCCCCCTTTAATCCCTCCCTGCTAGATTCAGAATTTGGATTTGGATTGAGTTCTTACCACTTTCTACGGGATTATTTCCTTAAAAAAGGAGGAGTTGAATTCATTTGAACAGAGGGAAAGATTTCCCCTCAACGATCCCTACCCCGATTTTGAATTGGAGGTAAAATGCTAACACAAAAAAAAAAGATCGAATAAAAGGGCGGTACTAAAAATAGGAATTAAATTCCAAACTGGGCCTGGATTTAGATCTAGACTCAATTTTTGAAAATAAGCAATTATCTGGGTGCGTATTAATTATAAATAATGGAATGGAATCAACCAAGGAAAGAATAAAATGCAAGATTAATTGATTTTAATATAAGGCAAGATAACAATAATATTAAAAAATATACACATGCCTGTTATTTAATATTAAAATCAATGTTTAACTCAAAAAATTAACTTTACACACTTTACATAGTTAATTAATTTGCAAATTTGTACACATGCCATTAAAAATATGAATATCATGACATGAGCCCAATTCCCAATTACAAAGATTGTCTAAAATATTTGAGGCCGAAACGTTTTATTGAATTTTCCTCGACTGCAATTTTCCTAACACAAAATTACTTGGTTTCAGAATTTAATAAAATAAATTCAGAATGCATAGTACTTTGAATTTTTTTTTTTAAATGTTGGCAGTAGTATGATTTTTTTTTTTTTAATTTGACCCAATCAATCGATCTTTCTTTTCTCCCGGGATTTCTTTTCAGGATTTTTTTTTAAGAGAGAGAATAAAAAAAAAAAAAAGATGCAAAGCCCCTCCTGGAAGAGGAGAGATTACAAAGACAAAAAAAAGAGAGGGAGAATTCAATATAAACACGAAGGGTCCTCTCAAGAGGATGTCGATGTCGATCTGCTTGCTGCCCCTCATAAAAGCTTCGCACAAATTTTTTTTTGTTTATTATTCCAGTAAAAAAAGCAACCTTTAAAATTGGCGAATCGCTGAAGCTTTTTGCTACTGCCATTGACTTCCTCTCTCTTTCTCTCACACACACACATTTTTTATTGTCGTTTTTTCCCCATTCTCTCTATTATTATTTACTTCTTTCTTTTTTTTTTTGGTTAATGTGAAAAAAGTTAAAAAAAATAAAAAAACCACCCTGATGAAAGCTGACTTAATATATGACCAAACGCTACAAAAAAAAAAATGCAACACCGTTAGGTTGATTTTTTTGCAAAAATTGGCAGAACTTTCTCAAATTTTCTCTTTTTTTTATAAAAAAAGAAACTTTCTTATATTTCGTCATATTTATTGAAAATAAATTCTTAATTCGCAAATAAGTGACATAAGGTGAAAGTTCTCCCCAACATCCAATTAGGGGGTTAAAATTTAGCTCTAAAATTATCAGAAATTTTTTTTATTATTTTTGATATTCTCGCTCCAAAAAATGTTTTATTTATACCGCTTACCATTACCATTACCATTAGTCCTTTAAAGTATTCCGAAGTTAATGAAATTTTTACAAGTTATTTGGAGATACTCTAGGATGTCTATCCTAAGTTTAAGTTTATTATTCCTATGAAAGTTAGCACATCGTGTCTGTTCTGACACTAATGAATGGACGACATCTGCATATTTATTTAGTTTATTTGGCGAGTTCAAAGCAGAACGAAATTTATCCCTATAAAAAATATCTTTGGTGAGATTCGAAGGACTCTAAGTGGAGATTAGAAGGCTCGATAAATAAATATTCCGTTTATCCATTGACCTTCTTCAGTTAATTTCAAATTCAAGAAGAAAATGTAATTAATAATTTCTCGATGACAAAAAAAAAAAAATATTTCTATTAAAATTCTTGACCTAGGTCAATATTTATTATATAATATTATAGTTATGTGAGTGTGCATTTAAATATCGAAAAAATACGGAGGTGTTTTGATATACTCAAAATGGTTTGTTTGTTTGCACTCCGCCCGATTTTTTGCACCCAAGGACGTTAAGTGGAACTGAAAAAAAAAAAAAAACTTCTCCCGAACCACGCAATTACGTAACACATTCTATAACAACAACAACGAAAAATAACCAATCAATTCGGATCATCAGTGAATGGTTATAAAAAAAAAATAAATACAAATATTCAAACAAAACTTAAGGTCAAATTGGCAAAACAATTAATTAAAAGGTTGTGTCTTTTATATTGTAATTAAAGATAATAAACATCAATATATACAAAATTGCTAATTCATTATTCGGATCTCCCCCTCCACTTGTCACGAAAAACGTTTACAAATAATTATTTCCCGCGCCCACGAACCTGTATTTATTTAAACAAATTCTAAATTTAAACACTCTCGCTCTCACTCTGTTAATTACGTGTTTATTATTACAAATTGGATGTTTATTTATTTATTTCATATTCGTTTATTTATTTATTTGAAATAAATCTAAATTTGAATTAAATTACTTTTACTAACGTCCACGGGGCTTGGAGTAGTTGGTAGCGTGCCTACCTTCTATACCGAAAGTCCGATGATTTTATTTAAGGCATTTGGATACCAAATGACTTAAATAAAAATGCCTGGACCCCCAATATATTAATATATATTAAACATACTGAGTAAGATAAGATTTTTATTATGAGCCAGAGCTGTTTAGCTCCATTAGCCCTTTTAAGATATTTTAGAGAACGTGAAAAAAAGCAGCCCTCGGGGCTTGGTGTAGAGGTTAGCGTGCTAACCTCGTATACCAAAGGTCGCGGGTTCAGACCCCAGGCAGTCCGATAATTTTATTTAAGCCATTTGCATACCAAATGGCTTAAATAAGAATGCCTGGACCCTAATATATATATATTCATAACGGTTATCGTAAATGTCTTATATGGCCTGAGTTGCCGAAAAGACAGTGTGAATGTGTGTGTGAGTGTGAGTGTGAATGAGAAAAAATAAATAAAAGTGTGAAATAACAACTTTTTACTAACCTTAGTTTACACTAAGTCTTGTTTGTAAGAAAATTCGGGTATTAGTACTCATGTACTTTTTTAGTATTTTCCAAAAAAAAGGGATTTTTAAATAAATAAGCTTTTAATCACGAAAAAGACCTAGGGATGGAAAAGGCATTCGAAAAGTCGATTTTCGATTTTTGAAGTGACTTGATTTTTTTCGATTCTCGAAATCGATTAATCATTTGTGAAATTCGATTTTCAAATCGACTTTTTAAAAACTCTATAACTCTTGTTTAGGAGATGCTCAGTAAATATATTTTATTAAATTATTGTTTTCAATATTTTTATAAAAGAATATTCTTTCCAGAAATTGCACGTGATATGGCACCGAACATTTAAATAAAAAATCTGGTGTGACTGGCGCACAGCACACAACTTTCTCTTACCCTTCGGTAAGAGAAAGTTGTGCACTGTGCTGGTCACACCAGATTTTTTGTGTCGAGATATATTTAGTTTCCCATAGCACCTTAGTTTCAAACTTGCATTTTAAATGTTGACTGCTTCAAATAAACTATGGTTATTTTTCAAAATTTTAATCTCATATTTAGACATTTTATACACAATATAGATTCGTAAATAAATACAAAATTTCATAAGAATTGGAAAAAAAAATTTTAAATGCGTAAAGTTCCAAAGGGGACCCCCTTTTGAATCGAAATTAACATACAAATCCCTATAGGAAATTAACATTGGCCAAATGCGAAGATAAGGTAGAAAAATTTAAAACGCGTAGAAAGAGAGAAGATAGTTTTGTGAGAGAGAGATATGTTTTCTCCGAAAAAAAAAATGGGCGTTTAAATAATAATTGATTTTTAATCTAATAAAAAGAAAAAGATTTAAATTCGGTTACCATGGCAACCATTTATTTCTCCTATCTTTCCTATGAAGCACAAGAGTAAAGTGTGCTTCAAACAATTTTGAGGGCAAAACGAGAATATACATTTGAAAGAGCATCTAAAAAATAATTGATTTTTGAATTTTAATCAAAATCGTTAGAGCGAATTTTGAGAAAATCGAAAAAAACTGAAAAAGTACATCAGTAAAGTACTAGTTCTTTTTGGCCGATTTTGATTAAAAGCTTATTTTGTCGGTCCCGGGGGTGTTTAACTTAAATATAAAATTTCAGCCTCATAGCTCAATTCCTTCATGCTTAAAATTGAACACACACACACACCCACACACACACACAGACGACAGACAGACCATGTCGCGAAAACCACTTTTTTGGATTCAGGGGACCTCAAAACGTGAAGATCCATCAAAATCTCGACATCGAATTTTTGACATGAAACCAATACTTTCTCTCTATATATATATTACATATATACATAGGTAAGAGAAAGTAATATGAAAGTTGTGTATCAAAATAAAACATTAAAATTGAGGAATTAAGAATGCCACATATGTTCACTAACCGATCTTAGAAAGCGTGTTGATTAGTGTGTTATGGGTAGGTTTTAAAAGAAAGATGAAAGTCAATCAATGAAAACGCTACAAACTATATTACCATTGGATACTAACAAGTATTGTACTTGTTTGGGTACCCACGGGTATTGTAAGTATTGTAAGAAAAAAGTCGAAGTCGTCCAGTGAGAAACGATTCTAAAAAGTCGATTATTTTCAGTAAAAGATCAATTTTTGACTAAAGTCAGAGTCGACTTTTCCATCCCTAAAGGACCTTAAATGAAAATAAAATAACAAAGAATTACTACCCAGACAGCTTGGAATATTGCAGCAATATTGACAATATTACAGCAATATTGCCGCAATATTCCTGCAAGTTACAAAGAGGCGGACATAGGGATATTGCAGCAATGTTGCTGCAATAAGATTTGCAATATTTCTGCAATATTGCAGTAATGTTGGCCCAATATATGCAAGATTTGCAATATTCAAAGCTGTCTGGGCATATTTACTATAACAATTTGATGACCTAGATTTTAAAACATTTTGCTTATTTTGTTCATTTTTACGAATGACTCAAATACAAAGATAAGAATTAACCGAAAATGGTGATAAAATATGCAATCATCCAAATATGTATGAAGTCATAGTAAGAAAAAAAAGAGAAAAGGAAAAAAAACTCCTCTGACCTGTTTGTTAATTGTTTTTAATCGAATTTACAAGACAAGATAGAAATTTATAAAAATTAAGAGACGATGATGTTGGCTGGCGAAATAAAGGCATGGTTCGAAGGTTTTTTTCTTTAGCTCATTTTTAATTTATTTGGAATATCTATGATCATTTGTAATATTTTAAATTTTTTGACTGATGATGGCAATGTGCTGAAGCATATATAAGCCTCCTCAACCAGAGGTAGGATAAGAAGAACCAGAAATAAGGATTTAGTTCTGAGTAGAAACGAACTAGGAATTAGAGTTAGGAAATAATGTAACACTTCACGGGGTGCCGATAGATGGCTACCGTTGGGTTTGTGGCGTGTGTCATTGTACACGAACGCACCACGGGCAAATAAACAGGATCCCGGTAGGGAAGGCCGGCAAAAAAATCACTGCAATTTGCGTTAATTCGATTAACACCATCTTGAATCTAAAATAGTTTTTCTTAAGACGAGTAACCAACCACCTGGAATTCCAGCTACTAATTTTTTATTAAATTTAATTTGAACGAAATTAAGAAGAAAATTCAATGGAGTCATTTTTCGACAGTAGTAGATCTCAATAATAATGGCCTGGATATAATAATTTCCAACTTTAATCAGTCATCCTTCTCTCTTCGAATTATTCGCCATGCTGTCTGTCTCATTTTAAATTAAAAAAAGGACATA
>JAKCPI010023498.1:0-27068 GCA_023213315.1 Euborellia annulipes | reverse complement strand
GCCATTAATTAAATTTGGAGAGATGAAAAGAATATTTTGGCCTTAACATTTCTTCAAAAGGTCTAGCTTGAGAGGTGAAAAGTTCAAAAACAAGGAGGGGGGGGGGAATGTGGGGAAGTTTGTCCCTTAAATTGCAAAAAAAAATCATTAAATAAAAATGATCGATTTTTTTTTGTTTCTTTTTTTCGCAGTTTTTTTACTGCTTAATGTTAAATCCCCATATGGAAATTTGTAGGTTAATTTCGATTCAAAAGGGGGTCTGGTACCCTTTGGAATTTTTACACACTTAAAAAAATTATTTTCCAATTCTTATGAAATTTTGTATTTAAGTTATTTAGGATTTTCTATTGCAGCGGTTCCCAACCCGTGGGCCGCGGGCTTATTGGAACTGGGCCGCAGACGTCTAAGGAAAAATAAAAATTATATATTATTATATATATATAATATATATATTATTGATGCTGGGTAGGCAGCCAGGATTTTCTAATCCTGAAATAAAACACAATTTCATTTCAATCTGCTCTTCGACGTTTCGGGTGCTAATCGCCCCCTTCCTCAGGTCTGAGCAACTATCATTGCTGTAACATCATCTTGTATTGAAACAAAGTATACTTGCTATATAGAATTATACATTGTAATCAAAATGTTTAAAATATCACAACAAATGACACCTTATTGTTATAATTAACACCTGCTCAGTCCTGAAGAAGGGAGCTATTAGCACCCGAAACGTCGACGAGCAGATTGAAATAAAATTGTGTTTTATTTCTAATCAATAATATACACAGTCTCCAGCCAAAGAAAATATATCTTCAAAAATATATAAGCTGATATATAGGTTTGCATATACACTGGGCCTCAGCGGTTTTTTTACGGAAAAAGTGGGCCGCACATCGAAAAAGGTTGGGAACCGCTGCTCTAATGAGTATAAAAATAAAAATTTAAAATTGAAGATTGAAATTTTGAAAAATAACCATATGCCTAGTTTATTTCAAGCAGTCAACTTTTAAAATGCAAGTTGGGAATTAAGGTGCTATGGGAAACTAAATATATCTCGACACAAAAATTCTGTTGTGACCAGCACGGTGCACAACTTTCTCTCACCGAAGTGTAAGAAAAAGTTGTGTGTGCTGTGCGCCAGTCACACCAGATTTTTAAAAATATTGATATTTCCTCAAATTTAAACATAAAAGATTTTATAATTAAACAGATTTAAATATTAAATTCATTTAATAAAAGAAGAAAAAATCGAATAAAATAAATTCCTTGTATGATGACGTCATTAGTAATCAGATTTTTCTTATTTTTATTTTTAATTAAATAAATATAGATTCTATCTCTTTTTTCTAATTCATAAATTTCCAGCAATCAATGCTGACGTCACAACTTCATTTCTCTCTATCAGATAAAGAAATTTCAATTTTAAATCAACATATTAGCTATAAATAAAATGAAATTTTATGATTTTTAAACAAACAGAGCAACTTGTTTAAATTTTTATTATATCTACACATCCATTCACCCTCTCTATATTTATTCGTATTTATTTATTTATTCATTCGTTATAACGTTTAAACTTGTCATAAAAGTAAATTATAGGGGAATGGGGGATAATTATTTTTACTTAAGTTAAATATATACTTGCTGATGTCTAAAATACATAATACATTTGGATTAAATAAACAACCAGCCAACCAGAGGGGAATTTAAAGCTTAAACTTTATTACATGCAAATCTCAAAAAATATAGAGCAAGTTTTATGAGCCTCTCTTGAAGGGCAGTTTTGAAACTATGCTGGAATATTTGCCTGCATCTCTATTAAAATTTAGACAGGATTTTGATCAAAGAGGTCAAGAGAAATGAGTGACTTTCCTTTACAAAATATTGATAGAATAAAGAGAAACGCCTGAAGCTAGGCAGCCTGGATAACAGCTCTATTCGTTATTGCTAACGCGCGTCCACTTGCATGATTTTAATTTTCTACTACAGTAATACCTCGTATTATCCAATTTCTATTAGGAATTTAATAAAAAATTTTTTGTATATTTGAAAAATTAAAACTAAAAATCCCTGGGATTTATGAAAGAATGTTTAGTCTATTGGAAGTTTTTTATATAGCTGGTTAATTGAAGTAGTAGAAGCAGGGCCGGATCTAGGGGGAGGGGGGGGGGCAGTGGGTGCATGTGCCCCGGGCGGTAGACATCAGGGGGCGGCAATTAAAGAAAGGTCCTGTTTAGGGCATTAGGGGTTGCGGATGAAAACAGAACCGAAACGTCAGCACTTAAAATAAAAAGAGAGAGCAGCGAATTATATTTTCTTTTATTATGCCCTCCTGGCCATCCGCAACACCTAATGCCCTAAACAGGACCGAAACGTCAGCACTGAGGAATTATATTTTCTTTTATTATGCCTTCAGTGCTGACGTTTCGGTCCATCCACAACCCCTAATGCCCTAAACAGGACCGAAACGTCAGCACTGAGGAATTATATTTTCTTTTATTATGCCTTCAGTGCTGACGTTTCGGTCCATCCGCAACCCCTAATGCCCTAAACAGGACCGAAACGTCAGCACTGAGGGCTAATTATATTTTCTTTTATTATGCCTTCAGTGCTGACGTTTCGGTCCATCCGCAACCCCTAATGCCCTAAACAGGACCGAAACGTCAGCACTGAGGGCATAATAAAAGAAAATATAATTAGCCCTCAGTGCTGACGTTTCGGTCCTGTTTAGGGCCATCCGCAACCCCTAATGCCATCCGCAACCCCTAATGCCCTAAACAGGACCGAAACGTCAGCACTGAGGGCATAATAAAAGAAAATATAATTCGCTGCTCTCTCTTTTATTCTCCTACTACATAAGAGAATATGTGATCAGTCACACCAGATTATTTTTTTAGGCATATAGATGAACGATGTCTGTGATTCAGGGACATTTCATAATAATTTAATAATATTCACTGACTATAAATTTATTTAATTATATTACGTGTTTTGGTATTTGGTCTTCTCAAATTCCGGTCAACGGATACCTCAATGTGGTAGTGCAAAGAGGGAAAAGGGATCAGAGAGAAAGAGAGAGAGAGAGAGATTGCATTTCTCTCTCTCTCACTCTCTCTTTAGACGAAGAGGAGGTGAATAACGCAGAAGGCGGATCCCATGAATCCGATTCAAGTTTCCGTTTTCTGACCAGGGAATTTGGCCCGGAAATGGCCTCCGGCCAATTAGAGGAAAACCTCCAACCCTTTCCAATGCAAATCGACTTGTGTATATGTGTGTCTGTGTATGTGTGTGTGTGTTTTTTCCTCTCTCTCTCTCTCTCGACCGCTATTCAAACACTTTACGTCATAAATCTCATTCCTTTACAGAAAGCGAGAGATGATTAATTAAAATACTTAGGGTTATTTAAAAATTAATTCACCTTAAGAGGAAATCTTCATTATTAATGATAGACGAGAAAAGTAAGAAATTATCGATTTATTTTTTTCATCTCTTTGAATAAATTTTTTAATAATTTCGATTTCTTTTTAAAATCAATCAAATGCTTGATTCAAATTTAGACATTTTGAAATTTTAAATAACCTTACAAATCAATAGGCCTAATATCTCTCTCTTTTTTCTAATAATTACCGAAAAAAATAAAAGAGGAAAAATGCAACAAGCAAATCACATCCCTGTCTGTTTATTTTTACGACACATACCATACATAGTCCAGGATCCCGGGCCCATTTTTACTATCAAGCAAATTTTCCATGAGTAGCTTTATTTTGATGAGAGGGAAGATTTATTGCAGTATTGGTGTGGTTAAAGAATAACATGTTTCTAACAAAAATGAAATAAAAATAAAAGGTAATAGTGTTTTATTGATCAAGTTGATATACGGTACAAAAATACAATTGTTAACTGAAAAACTTATATAAAAATAAAGATATATAAGTAAATTAAATAAAAATGTATTTTGCAGGCCTGAAGATGGTAGTTGGGCTACCGAAACTGTTACTAGCTAGAATAAACCAAACAACAATAAATTTTATTGTTATTATTTAACCACGACACCTTGGTCCAATACTGCAATAAATCTTCCTCTTCTCGAAATATAAAAATATTTATTTATTGCAAACAAATTCCCAAACAGGCACTGGATTAGAATATTGGATCCCACTCAGGCAACTCTACGAGGAGAGGGAGTTGCTGTGACATCCCGTCCTGAGGAAGTGACATAAAGAAGATTCCCTCTCAGTGATGCATTCCTCGAAAGGAGTCAGTGCTGAGGGAGTTCCTCCTCAAACTAGGACATCCTCCATAGAAGAGGTTGGATTAAGGGTACCGAGTGGAACCAGAAATAAGGATTAGTTCACTAGCTATAAATGAAAGCAGGAAAAGGAGTTAGAGATAGGAAATAAATGCAACTTCACGGAGTGCCGGTAGATGGCTACGGCCAGAGGCCAGATGCGTGTGTTTTCGTAAACTAACTAACACATCATTTTGCGGGACACACTCTTGTAGACTCAAAACATGACATCGAATTTTTAATGGAGTTGTGTTATTGATTTTGTCTTTTTGATTTAATGAAATTCCCTTAGCAAAAGAGTTTCATCTTACTTTCATTTTAATTGGATTAATAAAAATTCAAAATAGAGAGCGCCGCGCAGCATCTTGATTGTTTGATTGAGTTCTAATTCCAGAAATTCCAGCGTTCCTTTTGATAAAAGAAGAAGACGAAGTGAGAAATGCGCGCACATCCCTCTCTCGCTGCTTTATATTAAGCTCTTTCATCCCAACAAGAGGGGGGGGAGGGGAGGGCGGGCTTTTATGAAGAAGGGGTGTGAAAAAGAAAGTGAATGTGTATTGCTTACAATCAAAAAAAAAAAAGCTGCTTGTAATATTATAAGTTTAATATATTCTTCTTTATTGTGTTGGAAAAAAAAAATAAATTTTAATTTGAAAAGTTTTTTTTTTTTTTTAAAGGATATCGTTTGCCCTTTAACGTCGTTTCCATTAAAAGTACCGAATACTTTAAATTTCTAATTTCTTTCCTCCATTTATGTATGAAGGGGTATTTTTTTTTTTTTTTTTTTTTTAATTAATATATTCGATGAACTTCGCTTTTCAAAGAGTAATAATAATCTAATTTCTTGGGCATACTTTAAACGGGCAGTTAAAAAAGGCAGAGTACTTTTTTTTTTAAAGTCCCTTAAAGGTATTGTAATTTAAAATACTAGCCGTGCCGCCCGCTTTTGCCTTAGCATGGCAATTTGATCTTCTGGATCTCACTTCAAATGGTTCGCCTGTTGCGGAATCTCGCCTTTCTTTATCTGGATCTTTTTTATTTAATTTATCGATGGCCCCGTTTATATTTATTCCAATTAATTGGTATGCCATCATCAGGGCCAAGTCAAAAAGGTTGTAAGAGTTATAATTATAAACACATTCCGTATTCCGTATTATTCGTAAAATAAGTTCAAATAAGCACAAAGGGCAAAAAAGCATGAAAACTCAAAAAAAGCAAAAAAAGCATAATAAATGACATCTCAATGCACTTAGTTTTTCCTAATTCGTATAGAAATTAAATATCTAATGGCTGCTTATAAAATTCAGCAATAAGCATTTTGCTTAAAATCCGGTCTCTAGTTATAATTATAAACAAACTAGCCGCGCCGCCCGCCTTCGGCGGGCTTCGGTCTAGCCAGGGGGCTACGCCCCCTGGACCCCCCACCTGGCTCGGGCGCCTGCGGCGGACCCTCGCCTTTCTTAAATATGAGATACGGACTGGCGCTAGACGGGGGCTACGCCCCCTGACCCCCACCACTGGCTCGGACCCGCCTCGGCGGCCCTCGCCTTAAATATGAGAAACGGGCTGGCGTCTGACGGGGGCTACGCCCCCTGGACCCCCAGCCGCTGGCTCGCCCCCTGCGGCGGACCCTCGCCTTTTCTTAATTATAAAAAGAAAATTATTATTGCTACGTATTCCAATCCAGTGCCTGCTTGAGGATTTGTTTACCTTCATAGAATACACAACTTCAAAGAATACTTGAATATTTCTCTATACATTTCCTATGGGAGAAATCGTAACTTTAAGAATTAATAACTCGAAAAGTTATAGGAATTTTGGGACCCGAGTATTTTTCCGGGACTCTCTATAACGTCCTCTATAAGACTGCAAAATTTCGTTTCAAAATTCCAATGGGAAGTTGGTCAAACAGAGCGTGACAGACGGACAGACAGACAGACAGACAGACGACAGACGGACGGACGGACGACAGACAGACGGACACTCCGCAATTATTATATATAGATTATGAATATATCTAGATATATAATAGCGGAGTGTCCGTCTGTTCGACCCTCTGTCACGCTCTGTTTGACCAATCTTTAGTCTTTAGTTCTAAGTTCGGGGTTGACCGAGCCGGAGTTCGGTCTTTTTTTTTTATATAAAATTGGAAAAAACTAAAAAAAAAAGTATATCAGTAAAGTACTACTACTCGAAGAGCGCAATTTGATTTGTATAGAAGAAATAGGAAATAATTTAAAATTTGAAAGAAATTGTAACTAGAAAACTCACTATTCAATGGAAACATCAATAAAAACACCAAAATAAGAGGTAACAGTCCAGGAGAGTTTTGAGGAATAGCAACATTACTGAGTGGATACTTAGAGGAAGGAGACAGTGCCTCATAAGAAAACTTTAATCATGAGATATAAGAGAGTTGCCCAGGAAATGCGTCAGCCTGGAGACAATTAAAAATTATTATTTTAAATAAAATTAATTAATAATAATCAGAAATTAGTATTTTAATAATATATTTTAAATAATAGGTATTTTTCTACTAATTAGTTTTGTTGACATTATTAAATTAAATACATTGTAAGTAATTATTGATATAAAAAATTAAATTTACAAAAATGCACATTAATTAAAATTTAATATTCGTGGAGAGATATAAATCTGTGGGTCCAGGGTAAAGAAAGGGAGAAGCCAGGTCCACTTTGACCATTATAAAATCTTTAAAACGAATTTTAAGAAAATTGAAAAAAAAAAAAAAAAAAACTAAAAAAGTACACCAGTGAAATAATAGTAGGTACTCGAGGGGAGAAATATGAATTGTATAGAAGAAATAAGAAAATATATAAAATTTAAAAGAAATTTTTAAAGGTAATTTCAAGAAAATTAGAAAAAAACTATCAATAAAAAAGTACACCACCAGCGGCGTAACTAGCCTTTGAGGGCGGAGGGGGCGAATTGAGGCGGCGTTTTTCGTTCGAACTTTTTTTTTTTTTTTTTTTTTTTTTTGTTATTTTTTCTCTGGATTTGTGACATAAAATGAATGTATTATGAAATTTCAAAAAAAAAATATCCGGAGCTTTTGGGAAAAAGCCGAAAATCCGAAGGCGCGAGGGGCGCCAAAAGCTTGATGCGCTTGGGGGGCCCCCCTTCGCCACACCTGGATACGCTAGTGTACACCAGTAAAGTACTAGTAGGTACTCGAGAGGCGCAGTTTGATTTGTATAGAAGAAATATTTAAAATTTGAAAGAAATTAGAGGGAATTTTGAGAAAATTAGAAAAACTAAAAAAGTACATTAGTAAAGTACTAGTACCCGAATTTTCCAAAACACGAGACATAGCACAATTTCATGTTTGGACCGCAAATAGTATAGAGGCGAGCGTGGCTTATCGGATAAGCTGAGGCTTAGTAATTCGAGGTAAAATGTCACTCGAGTTCGAACCCAACTTGCCGAAAAAATTCAACCAAAGTCGAACGTCTCTGCTGGAGCAAAAGGGAGTACACATCCCCTCCAATTCCAGGCACTTAGGGCCTGAGGGATGGACATAGGAATTCAGGGGTAAAACATCACCCGAATTCGAACCATTCCTAGATCGGGGGAGCACAATAGATCTGATCTAGAAGGTCGCAGTGCAAAGAGAAGCCCCAGAACAACTAATCAATCAAATAGTATATATTTAAAATTTGAAAAAAAAAATCGTTAGAGCCGTTTTCGTGAACTGATATGCTTACATATAAACAAATAAACAAACAAATAAATAAACGTGCATTGTTTGTTTAATAGTATAAGATAAGATAATTAATTAAATTTATTTTCGAAATGTTAATTTAAAATTTAAGGGAAAATAATTAAATTATCAATTGCGAATACTCGTTAAAGTGTTAACTACATTATTTTTGAAATATCGAACACCCCCTTTCTCTTTTGACCGAAAAAGTTCTGTGACTAGAGCTCTAACAATGCAATTAGTTTTATAAAAAAAAAAAAAAGAAACAAAGTTTATCTGATTGAGAAAACGAGAGAATTCACCTTCTAATAATATTTCTTTTAAAAATACGATTCCTCGTTAAAATAAACAATTTTTTTTTTCCTCGATCTCACATTTCAACAAAAAAAAGTGAAATAAAATTTTTTTAATGAAGGGAATTTTGTCCAATCAATAGAGTCTAATAACAACACAAACTTACTGGCTGTTATAGGTCTTTTTTTCACCTTTGACAAACTAAAAGATCAAAAGCCTCTAATTATTGAACAAAAAAAAAAAAAAAATATATAGAATTTTCCATTATGGGAGTGAAAACCTGGCGTAAAAGTAATAATAATCAAAAATCTGGCGTGACTGGTCGCATAGCACACAACTTTGGTAACAGAAAGTTGTGTTCTGTGCTTGTCACACTAGATTTTTTGTGTCGACATATATTTATGTTTTCACCGATATATAAGAATTGAAGATGTAAAATTTATAAACATGGGGAAATCTAAGCTCAACTGTTATAATGGCAACCAGTAAAAGAGTAAAGTGTGCTTCAAATAATTTCAAGAGCAAAAATAGAATATACAGTTTAAAGATCATGTAAAAAATAATTGATTTTTGAATTTTAATCAATTTCGGTGGAGCGAATTTTGAGAAAAACGAAAAAAAAAATGAAATAATCTTAACATTTTTCTATAAAGTACAAAAGTAAAGTATGCTTTAAAACACTTCAAGGGCAAAATGAGAATATACATTTTAAAGATCATGTAAAAAATAATTAATTTTGGAATTTTAAACAATTATGGTAAAGCGAATTTTGAAAAAATCGATAAAAAACTAAAAAAGTACATCACTAAAGTACTAGTACTTTTTGGCCGATTTTGTTCAAAAGCTTATTTTCACTGTCGGAGAGGGTACCTAACTTAAATATAAAATTTAAATCCTGTAGCTCAATTCCTTCATGCTAAAAATCGTCACACACACACACAGAGACCAATTTGCGGGACTCACTTTTTTGGACTTAGGGGACCTCAAAACGTGGATATCCCACAAAATCTCTACATTGAATTTTTTACATAATCGCAATACTTTCTCTCTCTATAAATGAAATATATAAAGAGAGAAAGTAAAAAAAAAAGAGGCGATATATAGTGTTTCTGAAATAAAGGCAACCAAACGACGCTTTTTTTTTTTTTTTTGGAATGGGTGCATAAGGTCCGAAGACCTATAATGATCAATAGTCACATGCAGCCAGGAAGAAAATAAAAACAAAAGGAGAAGCTTAAATAAGAATGATCCCAATATATATATTTTCAAATTTTTATCGTAAAAAGTCTTATATGGCCTAAGTTGCCGAAAAGACTGTGAATGGAAAAAAGTGCAAGAGTTAAAAAAAAGAAAAACTTCTAGACAGTGGCGTAGCGAGGGGAGGGGCAAGGGGGGGCATCATGCCCCGAGCGCTACTCACAAAGGGATACCAAATGGTCCGCAAAACAAAAAATTGCTGGATAATTTTTATTTTTATTATAATTTATTTCTGGAAAATATGGAAAATATATTGTATTTTAAATTTAGTGCCAGTGTAATATAATAATTTTGTAGGCTATATTTTACATATAATATTATATGGTAAAAGGAGCAGGTGGTTTACTCGATTGATTTTGCAGATGGAGGTGCAGAGATGAAATAATTTTGGAAAAAATTATTGTATATCGAGGATTTTTATTGACGAAACGACTGTGATTGCAATTTTAACAGTTTCGGTCTGAAGAGACCATTATCAGGCCTGAGAAAAATTAACATAAAAAGCGAGTCAGCACATGTTATGGCTGTGTGCTGACTCACTTTTTATGTTAATTTTTCTCAGGCCTGATAATGGTCTCTTCAGACCGAAACTGTTAAAATTGCAATCACAGTCGTCTCGTCAATGAAAATCCTCGATATACAATAATTTTTTCCAAAATTATTTCATCTCTTCACCCCCATCTGCAAAATCAATCGAGTAAACCTCCTGCTCCTTTTTACAACATCTTACTCGGGCAGTTTCAACCGTACCCCGGGCGCGAGTTAAGCTCGCTCCGCCACTGCTTCTGTAGTTCTTATTTTCAAATAAAGACAAAAGCTCTCTATAGCATAGGTCCAAAAAGGCGTTTTCTCGCTAGCCGCCATTTTTTTTTTCCCTAAATTTTTTTTTTTCTCCATAATTTTATTTTTTGACTAAATATGCTGAAATTTGGCATGGTACTAACTGAGGTAAAAGACTAGTAAAGAGAAGGTAAGAAAAAGAAATAATACATTCTATTTTGCCAACTTATGGTTTTATGGAGTTAATCTTTTTGGGAAGCGAAGGGCACATTTTAAGAAAAGACCCTAAAAAAAAATCACCTTTTTCTATATTTAATAATAATTTTCTATTAAGATAAATTAGAAAAAGTTTTCCCCTTAGAGTAAGTATGGAGCAAAAGAGAGGAGGGGAGGGGGGAGGGAAGGGGGGTTTATATAACGATCAATCAATCGCAGTCATCCATCAATCCTCCCTCAAGTATTTAATTACAATTTAGTTGCTTGTTTCAACCATTATAGATATATATAACCCTCACTATGTTCGTTATATATCATATATCAGAGAACTAGAAAGTTGTGTGTTGGTTGGTTTCCTTCCCGCCCCCCCAGCCCCCCTACAACCCTCCATCTTTCTTCTATACTTCTTATAGCAAAAGTTTCTCTTGCGTTAGAGTTGAGTAAATATTTAAATTCGAAATCATAAGAAGAGAACGAGGGAGAGAGTAAACAAATAGAAAATATAAAAAAAAAAAGTTTAATAAATTATTGAAAGAAAAGAATATTTAATATTTGATGTATTTAATTATTACTTCTTTGGGAAGGCTCATTTTGTTCATTTGATAGAAAAAACCAAGTAGGGGTTAGAGCGTTATATAGTATATTCAATAACGGTCATCATATGGACCCTGTTACGCATTAGTGTGTCAAGCGCCAGTTACCGAGTTTTTAGAAAATTAACATTAAAGTTTTTCTTTTCATTGGAATCAGAAATTATTTTAAGTTTATACATAGACCAGAATGGTTTTTATTTTATTATTTTTGTTTCTCTTTGCTGTAGAGACTAATTATATTTTGACTAAAAATATAATTTAAAAAATATTGTTCCTTTATGTAGTGCCATTCCTTCATTGGGATATTTATTTCCTGTGGAATGGCCACTTTTCTGGATTAAATAAATAAATAAATATATAATTTTTGTTGTCAATTGTGCAAGTAACATTAAATATAAATTTTTTTAGGACATATTTCATAAAAAATACAAAAATTATAGCATTTGAAACAATATTCCGTGCTTAACTCAATTTTTAATTTTTTTTTTTGGCGCTTGGCACACTAATGCATAACAGGGTCCATATAAAGTCTTATGTGGCCGAAAAGACTGTGTGAGTGAGAAAAAATTGTGAGTGTTAAAAAAAAATCGGCAAAAAAATCTGGTGTGTCTGTACCACCAGATTTTTCGTGTCGACATATAGTATTTAGTTCCCGATAGTACGGTACATTCGAATTTCAAGATGTAAAATTTATAAGTATGGGAAAATATTTATATTTTGTTACCATGGCAACCATTTCTCCTATCTCTTCTATGAATTACAAGAGTAAATTGGTCTTCAGAAGATTTCAATATCAATATGAAAATATACATTTTAAAGAGCATCTAAAAAATAATTGATTTTTGAATTTTAAACAAAATCGAAAAAAGCTGAAAAAGCATATCAGTAAAGTACTAGTAGTTTTTGACCGATTTTGTTTAAAAGCTTATTTTCACGCCTTAGGTAGTAGCTCAATTTCTTTATGCTTTAAATTGGATACACACAAACAGACAGGGCATGTCGCGAAAACCTTTTTTGGAGTCAGGGGACCTCAAAACGTATATATCCATCAAAATCTCGACATCGAATTTTTGACATGAATCCAATAATTTCTCTCTAGGGAGCGTGCAAGTATTACGTAACGTAATTTTTGAAGATTTTTGACCTCCCCTCCCCTCCCCCATGTAACGCGCCGTAACATTTTTCTGGACGCTCCCCCCTAGACATTACGTAACTCTCAAGTGGCCATTTTTATCTAAAAGTCACAATTACGATGCCCAAAGTATTGGAAAGTCGCTAAAATAACAGTTCCGTAACGCGTTGTTCAACCCCCCTCCTCCCCCTCTTGCAATGCATGGTAACGTTTTACGAGACCCCAAATTGCGTTACGTAATACTTGTACGCTCCCCTATATATATTAACATATATAGAGGTAAGAGAAAGTAAAAATATGTACTAGAAATAATAATTTGCTTTAAAACATGATTTAAAAATTTCAGTTATTACTTTCTCTTACCTTTATGTATATGTTAAAATACATTTATATATAGAGAGAGAAATTATTAGATTCATATAAAAAATTCGAGGGAGAGTGGTGGGAGGGGAGGTGAACAGACGCTGATACAGTAGTTTCTTAAACAGTTCTCACGTTCGTCCCGCCTAATTAACTCTATATCTTATTTATATTAATAGTTTTTATTTATTTAGTTTATGTTGTGATGATATGTGATTCTTAAACTCTTAAATTAGATAATCTTATTGAAATGGTATTTATATTATAAATACCATTTCAATAAGATTATCTAATTGATTGAGAAACACATATCGTCAAAACATAAATCACTAAATAAATAAAAACTATTAATTTAAATAAGATATAGAGTTAATTAGGCGGGACGAAAGTGAGAACTGTTTAAGAAACCACTGTATCAGCGTCTGCTCACGTCCCCCTCCCACCCCCGCACCGCCCCCTCCCACCACGCCTCCTTTCAATCTGATTGTCGACGAGTAAAAATAGAAACGACAATTAAAAGATTTTTTTTTTATTATTAAATAATTGAATTAAATAAAATGAAAAATATTATAGTTTATAAGAACGATGAATCAAAATAAATTTGTTCCGATATTTGTGCGTTTAATCAAAACACTAGTTAGTGTACAGTTAATTTATATAAAAATTTTGATGACCAATGTAATAATAAAATTGGAAAATTATTATTATATTAATATAAATGTATTTAAGTAAACAGATCGCCTGCCGGGAGAAGTCAATAAAAAATCATCTAGGATCTTTTTTATAAAATCTTCCATTATCTAAAAACATTTCCTTTAAAAAAAAAATAATAATAATAATAAACAGAAAATAAAAAAAATTCCTAGTAAAGACACTCGCACATGCATCAAATATCCTTCTTAACGCCCATAAAATAATTTCTAATAGAACACTAATAAAATTATTTAATAATTTCCTAGTCAATTTTTTTTAAATAATAATTAGCACCGGCCATGTTCTTGGCTTGGCTTGAAGGGAGTTGATTTAATTAATTAAATAAATTTCAATATACCTGAGTCAAAGGTGATGGCAGGCGCTTCACGATATAAAATTTAATACTTGAAGACACATCACAATGAAAATTAAACTCACTGAACACATTTTATTATTTTTTAAAGCACTAGATAAAATCACTTAGAGAAAACGAACCGGACGCGAGGAGAATTGGAAGCGAGACTGATTGTTTGACTTACTCTCCGCTAGAGTGCTCTGCGTCTCTTTGTTTTTACTCTTTGAAAGAGTATTAAATTGGAAAAAAGAATTGATATAAAAAATAGATTAATGAAAAAATTAATAATATGAAGAAAAAAATTATTTTATTAAATTATTTACAAATATTAATATTGGGATGTATTTGTATACAGGGTGTCCGGTAAAGAATGGATAACCTTGAAATGTCTTATAGTATAACTTATGGCCGTTCAGAAAAAAAATTGAAACAAAATATATCATAAGTAGTTATCGTGATTTACTTTGAATCAGTTAAAACGACCACCTGGCTATTTTATTGGAATTTGCTAATTTTTTTAATAAAAAAGTGCAATAGCTAGTCATACTATTCACTGTTTATCTATTAGCATACCCAGATAGCACAGTACGTCTTATGTACGTACATAAGACGGACAGTTCGTCTTATGTACGTACATAAGACGTACTGTGCTATCTGGGTAGTTCGTGTATAATAATAAAATAACAACAAACCGATGCAATCCATTCATTTCTGATCGTAGTGTTCATAAAAGTAAAACAAGGTAAAAAAATTAGACCTTTCTTTTAAAAAAATCATATCTTAGGTACTACTTATGATATATTTTGTTTCAATTTTTTTTCTGAACGGCCATAAGTTATACTATAAGACATTTCAAGGTTATCCATTCTTTACCGGACACCCTGTATAGGCCTATTATTACAAAAAAGTTTTTTTTTTTTTTTATATTTTTTTTTTTTTAAAACATTCACACTTTTTTCTCATTCACACTCACACTCACACACACATTCACACAGTCTTTTCGGCAACTCAGGCCATATAAGACATTTACGATATCCGTTATTGATAAATATACATATATGGGGTCCAGGCATTCTTATTTAAGCCATTTGGTATCCAAGTGGCTTAAATAAAATCATCGGACTGCCTGGGGTCCGAACCCGCGACTTTTGGTATATGAGGTTAGCACGCTAACCTCTACGCCATGTCCCGAGGGCTTTTTTTTATATAAAAAACACACTTTTTCTCATTCACACTCACACAAACATTATTTACGGCAACTGAGGCCAATATCAAAAAATTCCAGAATTTTACCCATTAGGAAGCAGACCAATATTTCTACCATTTTTAATAATGATTATTGTTGGATAACCTGCTACTTTTATGGAATTTTCTTTTTTGTTTTGCTATGTTGATTAATATTGACCAGTTGCATTTACAGTGCCAAAACTCGCTCATTGCAAAAAACTTTTTCAAAAGTGCCTAGTTGAATATTAAATGAGTTTATTACTGCTATTAGTGGCGGATCCAGAGGAGTTTCTGGGGAGGGGGAGGGATAATCTGTTGTGACTGGTTGCTCAGTACACAATTTTTTCTTATAATCGGTAATTTAGAGGTGCATTCTGAAGTTGTTTACCAGTATATACTATACGTGTTTTTGAAGATAGGACCAGAGAAGAGATAGGCAGAAGAATAAGCTTGGGCTGGAGGTCATTCTGGTCCAAGAAATATATATTAAAAAACAACCAAGTAAAGCTAGATTCAAAAGTAAAGGTGGTTCAAAAATGTGTTATACCTACGATGATATATAGAGCGCAAATATGGACTCTGACTGAAAAAGTAAAAAAGAAGTATAGAGACAAGCCCACGGGGCTTGGAGTAGTTGGTAGCGTGTCTACTTTCTATACCGAACGTCGCGGGTTCGGACCCCAGGCAGTCCGATAATTTTATTTAAGGCATTTGGATACCAAATGACTTAAATAAGAATGCCTGGACCCCAATATGTATAATACTCATTAACGGATATCGTTTAAAGTCTTAAATGGCCTAAGTTGCCGAAAAGACTGTGTGAATGAGTGTGTGAATGTGAGTGTGAATGAGAAAAAAAGTGTGAATGTTTAAAAAAAAAAAAAAAAAAAAAAAAAAAAATTATAGAGACAACACAGCGAGCAATGATAAGAAGCATCCTAGGCGTTAAGAGAAAAGACAAAATCAAAATAGAGGACATCTATAAGAAAACTAATATGAAAAACATAAATTATCATATTAAGAAAATTAAATGGAAATGGGCAGGACACCTCGCTAGAATGGAAGATGGAAGATGGACCAAGAGCATTACCGAATGGTGGCCCATCGGGAAGAAAAGGAAACCGGGAAGACAATTGAAAAGATGGGATGATGACATCGCCAAGGTAGCCGGAAGGGATTGGCAGAGAGTTGCCAGACAACGAGAGGCATGGAAGTTCCTGGGAGAGGCCTATGCCCTAAGGGGCCTGGTTCCACCATAAAGAAAAGGATCGAAACTATTAATTAAATATAATGTCATTTTAAACAATATTAAATTCTAATGTAAAAATAAATAAAAAATATGATCATATTGTAATTAGAACCAATAAAAGGCTATAAATAAATAAATAAAAATATACTGTACGTGTATACAAATCAAATTTTTAAGTATTAGTTTTTAAAATTTTATATTAAAAATACATTTTTTTCAAAAAAAAAAAAAAAAAAAAAAAAAAAAAAAAAAAAAAAAAAAAAATATTTTTCTCAAATCTCGGGGGGGGGGGGGGGTAATTACCCCCTTTACCTCCCCCTGTATCCGCTCTTGACTGCTATATAGAAAATAATACCGACCTAACGCCTTGTAAATTGTGTTCCAAATCTATTTACAGATTTTATAAACATAACAGTACATAACTCTTGAATTTAATAAAATACAGGTTTTTCTCGTTTCCTGAAAATTTGTTCCCGATGCAACTAGACACTTTTGGAAATGGACAACTCATATGAAAACATTTATTATAACTGTTTGATCAACTACCCGTCTTTTGCACCCTATAGAGGATGTTATGGAGAGTAGCGGAAAAAATATTCGGGAATCCAGATTCCCATTTGAGGAAGACTCAAAAATGTTTCGACAATTTTCCCATTGAAAAGCAATGGACCCTCCTTTTGAAAAATCAAAGCGAATTAATTGTAATAAAATAAAATAATTAAATCTCTCATTTGAAAAGGTACATGGTTGGTTAATTTTTTTTTTTAATTGACGTTCTAGAAAAATATCGGCCTAGATAATGTTAGAGAGCATTTTATATAAAAAATAAATACTCTCTCCATGATTGTTATTAAATAAATTCACCAGCAACATCAAATTCGAATTGAATATTAATAATTTATAAACCTCTTTACGATAGAAGAAGGCTTTCAACGAACGTAATATAATAATAATATTAAAGAGGCTCTGAGGGTAATAATCAATACCTGTGACTATAATTAACTCATCTCTCTCTCTCTCTCCCATAATAAATTTTTTTTTATTCCTTTTCAAATTACATTTTTATATAAAAAGTCATAAATAAAATATTTTTATCCTTTTTTAAAGGATTTCATTTTCCTTTTTAGAGAGAGAGAGAGAGGGTAAAAAGAGAATTTCAATGTAATAAAATAAAATATTTTAATCAAGATTATTAGATAAGGAAAGAAATAATAAAAAAAAATTGAATTAATTTATTATCTGCATTTGCTTTTATGTCCATTTTTTAATTTCATCTATCTTATTATTTGTGTGTTTTAATTTAAAATAGTGAAGGGATGGGAATTGCTGGTGTAGCGGGTTAGAGTGTAGACTTCTTGTATCCCACCCACCACAGTAGGCCCCAGGCAACTCTACGAGGAGAGGAAGTTGCTGTGACAGAAGATTCCCTCTCAGTGATGCATTCCTCGAAAGGAATCGGTGCTGAGGGAGTTCCTCCTCAAACTAGGACATCCTCTCAAGCATAGAAGAGGTTGGATAAAAGGCATAAAAAAAAAAAAGGATTAGCTAAGTAGCTAGAAATGAACGCTGTAGAAGTTAGACGTACAGACATACGGAAAGACAGACGGACACCGGAATCTCTGCATATGCTCTCTCTCCCTTGGTACCGTACTACATACAGTGAGTGCTAAAATTCAAGATGTAAAATTTAAAAACGGAGGGAAATATTTATATTTTGTTACCATGGCAATCGTTTCTTTAGGACATTGTCCGTAGCAAAGAAGAGGTTGGATAAAAGGAACGGAGTTGAACCAGAAATAAGGATTAGTCACTAGCTAGAAATGAACGCAAGAGGAGGAGTAATGTAACTTCATGGGGTGCCAGTAGATGGCTACGGCCAGAGGCAGATTGGATTTGAGGTGGGTGTTTTCGTGCACGGAAGCACCTCGGATCTATAAACGGGGATCCTTTGGATACCAGATTGCTTCAATAGCAATGTCTGAACCCCCTATAGATAGGATACCAATTGGTTTAAATGCCTGAACCCTCAATAGATATATTCAATACAACGGTAATCATAAAAATATTGCCTAAAGTTGCCGAAAAGACTGTGTGAATGTGTGTGAGTGTGAATATTTTTATAAAAAACAAAACGGGGATCCCGGGAGGAATTTCACAAACACTGATCTTAGGTAAGAGAAAGTTCTGTCAAAGCAGATTTTTTTTTTCTGATACATATGACCATTCTTTTCCACTTTTAATACTACCTGAAATAAATTTTTTATTAGATCATTTAAAATTTTAATATCTGTTATATACGTAATATAAAATAATAAAAGTGCAATGAATATATAAATAATTGAGAAAACTTTTATTATATTCTTTTTTTCTCTCTCTATTACTCTAGTTGAATACAATTTTTTTTAGGTCTCTTACTCGACATCTGAGGCTTTTTAAAAACCAAAAAAATTGATTCTTAGCCAATTTCATTTTGTTGCTTGTGATGAGCGGAGCGCGGTCTACCATTGTGTAACGGCCCAGTAGTAAGTAACTTCTCGTTAGAATTTCGAAACGAAGTTTTGCGCCAATATCATACTTATTAATAATTGCCTTAAACCCGTGTCCGATGTGGGGAAACAACCAATCAGGCCTCAGGGATAGCGCTGATTGGCGAAATACAGAGAGGGCGGAGCCGGAGAGGCAAATTCAAATTTTTTTTTAACCAGGAGAGATATCAATTTGGTTTCTTCCCTAAAGCCTTCCCTTGATAAGAATCTAAATTCGTTGTTTCAGAGTTTTTTTTAAATTCGGCAGCCCCCCCCCCCCCAAATTTTTTAATTCTTCTGTTTCTTCAAATTTTAACATGCTTTTTTGGATTTAAAATTCTTGAATGAATATCTATCAAGGGATTTAAAAGTTTTAATATTTTTTGTGTAATTGCCCCCCCCCCCCCCCGAAATTTTTAATTCTTCTGTTTCTTCAAATTTTAACATGCTTTTTTGGATTTAAAATTCTTGAATGAATATCTATCAAGGGATTTAAAAGTTTTAATATTTTTTGTGTAATTGCCCCCCCCCCCCCCGAAATTTTTAATTCTTCTGTTTCTTCAAATTTTAACATGCTTTTTTGGATTTAAAATTCTTGAATGAATATCTATCAAGGGATTTAAAAGTTTAAAGATTTATTGTGCAATTGCCCCCCCCCCCCCCGAAATTTTTAATTCTTCTGTTTCTTCAAATTTTAACATGCTTTTTTGGATTTAAAATTCTTGAATGAATATCTATCAAGGGATTTAAAAGTTTTAATATTTTTTGTGTAATTGCCCCCCCCCCCCGAAATTTTTAATTCTTCTGTTTCTTCAAATATTAACATGCTTTTTTGGATTTAAAATTCTTGAATGAATATCTATCAAGGGATTTAAAAGTTTAAAGATTTATTGTGCAATTGCCCCCCCCCCCGAAATTTTTAATTCTTCTGTTTCTTCAAATTTTAACATGCTTTTTGGATTTAAAATTCTTGAATGAATATCTATCAAGGGATTTAAAAGTTTAAAGATTTATTGTGCAATTGCCCCCCCCCCGAAATTTTTAATTCTTCTGTTTCTTCAAATATTAACATGCTTTTTGGATTTAAAATTCTTGAATGAATATCTATCAAGGGATTTAAAAGTTTAAAGATTTATTGTGCAATTGCCCCCCCCCCCCCCGAAATTTTTAATTCTTCTGTTTCTTCAAATTTTAACATGCTTTTTTGGATTTAAAATTCTTGAATGAATATCTATCAAGGGATTTAAAAGTTTAAAGATTTATTGTGCAATTGCCCCCCCCCGAAATTTTTAATTCTTCTGTTTCTTCAAATTTTAACATGCTTTTTTGGATTTAAAATTCTTGAATGAATATCTATCAAGGGATTTAAAAGTTTTAATATTTTTTGTGTAATTGCCCCCCCCCCCGAAATTTTTAATTCTTCTGTTTCTTCAAATCTTAACATGCTTTTTTTGATTTAAAATTCTTCAATGAATATCTATCAAGGGATTTAAAAGTTTAAATATTTTTTGTGTAATTGCCCCCCCCCCCCCCGAAATTTTTAATTCTTCTGTTTTTTCAAATATTAACATGCTTTTTTGGATTTAAAATTCTTTAATGAATATCTATCAAGGGGTTTAAAAGTTTAAAGATTTATTGTGCAATTGCCCCACCCCCGAAATTTTTATTTTAAAATTCTTGATTTTTTTTAATAGGTCCCTGTCCGCCTGATTTCATTTGCATGCCCGTTGGCTCGAATCAGTTTATTAAAGGGAAATTTAGGCTTGCTTCTTGCCCATAATTTTCTCATGGCCTTCAAAACCCAGAGGCCGGGCAGGGCGAATACTCAAATTTTAAACTTGATTCATTGTATTTCATTTAGGCAAAAATAATATGGGCTTTAAAATTAAGAGAAAAACTACTGATCACGTATCGAGACGCCGCCCGCCAGGGCCAGGTTGAGATGGAGGCGCGGCAAAGCCGCGCCTTTCTCAACTTGTAGAAGACATAATTGAGATATTAAAAAAAAAAAATGTTCGGTCCGCAAATTCCCGTTAGAGGAGGCTCAAAAAGTTTATGGAAATCTAAAATTTGCTTATTGGAAGGCATTGGGACCTGATCTTATGATGAATCCCGCTAATTAATGACTCAAAACAAATGCCACAACCTAATTGGAGATAGGGAATAGCGTCACTAGTATCTAGTTTTTATCTCCTCACAAAGGGCATACATTTTTCAGTTTTTTATTTATAATTTTATTTCAAGTTTAGAAGGGGGTGGGGTAATTGCGACTCCTTTCCCCTCCCTTGGATACGACCACTAAATCAAACTTTTCAAATTTAGAGATTTTGACGAAGGATAAACAAAAAAGATTTTCCGCTTTTCTTTTCTACTTTATTATATACCTTTTAATGAGTGGATTCGTCCAATTAGCACGTGACAATCGCAGGTTCGCCATTTGTTCATCCTTTTTCTCTCTTCCTCTCTGGTGGTTTTGTGAATAAAAAAGATCGGCCTCTTTTAGGATTTACGTCTCCAAATCAGTTCATTTATTTTATTAGCATGTGAGAATTACTATATACGCGTATTAATCATTTTAAAAAAATCGAAATATATTTTTGGAATTATATCAGTATCGGTATATGAAACCAAACATAGGATAAAAAAAAGGCGGAAACACTTCGCCAAAAAGACGAAGAATCTAACAAAAATAAATGAAACTAATTCAAAGAAAAATGAGAAAAATAACAATTAGACAACGTTTCGGCCGCTCATTCGGTGGTCTTATTCAGATGCAATCAACATGCTTCATATAATGAAACTCTCTCAGAAATAATTCAGACATCATCCAATAAAGAATTACATAAAAAGATTAATTACCATCATGACGGAAGAAACTAAACAGCTCAAATCTCTTGAGGTAGAATTTTTTTCCCCAGTTAGAGGGATCAATATTATAGATGGCGTTATATTTACACAGAATTTCTAACATGGACCTGTCCATTCTTTATATTTTCTTTATCTTTGTGATTTGTCTTCCACAACCACAATAACACCATCTTCCATATTCGTCGTATGATCTCCAAATGGAATGTGGAAATTTGACAAGCAGTTAACTTGCTTGTGTTTACAGAAATCCAAAAGAAGAATGAAATATAAATATGAAGGGTGTTTAAATGATCTCAGATGCAAAAAAAAGACGTTAAACTGTGAATTACGAATCTGAAGTTTTAACACAACTCAGCTTGCAGCAAATACAACATTGGCGAAGTCGCCTCTTTGAGTAGGAAAGTGGGAGGAAATCTCAACCCACATACACAAAGAGTCCAATATGAGGTGGCCTCAGGGCCTTAAAAATCGGGATCACTCCGACTTGGTTAACACCCCAGACAGCCTGGAATAATGCAGTAATATTGCAGCAATTTTGACAATCTTGCACAATATTGCACCAACTTTGCGGCAATTTCGCTGCTCATTATTGAAGTGAGGACATTGCAGCAATATTGTTGTGGCAACATTGAAGTGTGAATAATGCGGCAATATTGCAATAGCAACATTGGATAGTGAATATTGCAGAAATATTGCAACAATATTGCTGGGGCAACATTGAACATTGAATATTGCAGCAATATTGTAGTGTATTGTATTGTACGGAACCTGCATAGAGGTGGGCCGAGCGGCTTGGAAGGAGCACTACCTGATGAAATCCATCCATCCAAGGTTCCATAATTCAAAATCTGAATTTCCCATTACTGTTTTGCAATACCTTCCATAAAATATAATATTGTTTTTGAATTTTCAACTACTTATAGATAGGCCTATCATCCACTCGTTCTTTACCTAAACTTCTAATTTTTATTATCACATCATTGGCATCTCCCTCATTGGTCACACAATACAGAATCAACCAATTTCATTGAAAGCGGAAAGTGAATTATACTCTAGTTAGCTGCTACTACTACTACTAACATTTACGATGTCTTTTATCATATCTCCCTTTCTCCATTCATATAAAAAAAAAAAAAAAAAATAGGTCATGCCTTGTTGACCAACCCATACTTAAATATTTTTTCTTCCTTATATGTAAATTGTTGAAATTTTCCTTTTTGTCTTGCGTTGTGTCCCCTCCTTTCATTCTATTACATTATCTAGCCGAAAGGCTTAGAGTCCCCTCCCTCTCTCTGTATTCATGGATTTTATGGATAGCCATCCTCTATTCCCCCTCCCCATACCTTCAATCCTTTGACTTCAAAACATGCAAATGCGAGCAACTGACCCCGAGGCGTTCCATCACAGAAAAAAAATATATATTCTTTGACAGTAGAGGAAAAAAAGTCTTAGAAGAAAAATTGACGCTAATTTTTTAACAATAACAATTCTTGTGGATGTTGAAAGTTGTATGAGGTTCATAGAGAAACAGTTTTTTTTTATGCTGGAATCTAATAGGAGAGGAAAATATTGAGCTAGTTCCTAATAAAGAAAAGGAATAACTTAAAGATAAATAAACAAAAGAATATTAGTTGGATTTTGAGAAGGGTGACATCGATGTATTTAGCGTATAAATTCTTGAATATACATTGCTCTAAATATGTACAGGATATATTTAATGTGGTTGGATTTATTTTCCTTGATGTGGTTCTGGAATTTTCGAAAAATTTGCTATCAGTACAATATCATTTTTAAGTTTAAAATATTAGGATTGGAAGCAAAAAAATATACTGTAGAGGCCCTAAAAACAAACAAAATATAAATATAAACCCATAATTTAGAATTAATTTGAACAGAACTCCTCAACTCCCAGGGTGGAGGTTTTATGACGTCTTATGTGGGAACAACCGCCAAGAGACATTCCTTGTTCAGAACAACAAGACCAAACAAAATTAAAGGATTATTTTATAAAATTAAAAAAAACTTAAATAAAACGAAATATTTCACTGATACACTTTGAAAAATACCAATCCACAATCGTGTCCAGAACTTTTCAAAGTTACTCTGGCATGAAGTATCATAAAATTTGATTTCACCTATTATGCTGTATAGTAACGCGTAGAATATGTTCCATCAAAGTAGAGCGTAATGCGAAACAGCACAAAACGAGGCTATCTTAACATGTAAATAATGGGGTTTGGAGAAGATGGATAGAAAATTAGGTTAGGTATTGAATTTAATGGCATATTGCGTTCAATTTCGTCGTCAATCCATATAGAGAGTCGTTTTTCCATTTCCTCTATAATGTAATTTCTAGTTGCAGAGATTGACGTAGTTGCAGATGCCGATGACAGTATTTTTTCTTTATTCTTAAGAATTGTCCTTATTGTTGAAGTTGCCAAATTCAATGCAGCACTAATTTGAGATTGACCTTTACCAGAATCTAATCTTCTAATCACTTGCATTTTCCAGTGAAATACTTTTTCTGGTTGCTTTCTTTTCTTGTTTTTCATTATCACCCATGATAAAAACTAAAAATCATAATATTTGTCAGTGTAATAATCTTTATAGTATTATATAAATTTATACTTACAATAATGGTAACAAATGTTTCAAATGATAAAAATGCGTTCGTACAGCACCGTACCAAACAAGAAACACAAATACACTGTTTCGTATATGTTATCTACATATTTGGAAACCTAGGGCTGCGAACAATTTCGGGGAATCCCCGGTTTGAAATAAAAGATCGCTAAACCGAAACAGCGTTAAGCGGGCTCTTACTGTATATATGTTGATCGTTTTTTAGGTTTTCATTTTATCAAAATAGAATAAATAAAAGTTTACATTATCAGAAGTTAGTAAGAATTTTAAGGGATAAGGTTATGGAGAAAAACAAGCTGAGACTGTTTTCAACGTTAAAATAATTTATTGTAGTAAGGGATGAAAGAAAGAGCAGTTGCAGCTAGTTTTACTTCGTTTTATTAGGCATTTCAAGCCGTCGTTTCGGTTAGATATAGGACCAACCTCAGAGCTGAAGTATGTAATTTATGGACAAATATTTCGGAGTGTCTAAAGCAATCCATCCTCAGTGCATCTAATTATATAATTGTGGAGTGTTTTTATTAGATAATTTGATGGACTGAGGATGGATTGCGTTAAGCATTCCGAAATCTTTAACCAATAAATTATTTTAACGTGGAAAGTAGTTGTTTTTCTCCATAAGCTTAATAATTTGTCCTAGCATAGTTGATTTCTTCTATTTTAAGGGATATTTCTTTGAAAGTTTATTCCTAGTTATATAGATATGAACTTAATAGGGTTTTGGATTCATTCTTATTATTTGAAAACCACATTTATATTTTCCATGATGTTAAAAAAAAAAAATTAAGAAGATAGGAAAGAAAATAGGAAAAGAAAACTCATACTAAAAGCAACAAATAAAAAAATGGGATTTGAGCATTCTTTGATGTGTGTTTTTTTTTCTTTTTTGCAGTTGAAAAATCATTCAACTAGTTCAAAGAAAGAGAGAGAGAGAGGCGAGTTTTAAGAATAAAGTTGTTTGCAAGTTTGGAAGAAAAAAAAGGGAGAGAGTTTGGGGACTTTGATCGAGAAGAGAATCGCATTTGTGCTGATTAGGGAAATATAATTCTATTAAGTAAAAGGAAGAAAGAGAGAAGAAGAAGAAGATTGATTCATTGATAGATGTTTTCATTTTAAATTTAATCGACCAATGAAGGTATTAGACACCAAAAGTAACTAAGACTAAATATCTAAGGTAAAAATCTTTTGAATAAAGGTATGAAAGAAAAACAATACAACAAAAACCAAGAACTGTAGTTTATAGGACTTTTTAAATCTTTGGTTTGCAGAAATATTTTTCAGACGGTGTTAAGTCTAGACTGTATTGTAGGTTCTAAAGAATCTAGTAAACAAAGTAGTAGGTTAGGTTAGGTTGAAGTGGCCGTTCCCAACACACTTAGGCCTTTGTAATACCACAGTGGGGCTATCCTCCTTTCCTAACCTAAGAGGAGACTTCGGCAGGATGTTTGAATTATTTGCGGCAAGCTGGATTCGAACTCGAGCCGTGTTGAGACTTCAGACTCCGTAATCCTCAGCTTAGCCATTGCTTTCACTCAAAAAACAAAGTAGTAAGACATACACAAAAATAAGGAAGAAATGTATCATTTGTAACTTTCATTGATGAGATTAACTTGGGGATATGTTCAATAATTACAACTTTTTCTGTTCTAATCGAACCATTTAAATAATTCCAGAACATCAGAAACATGTTTCTGATAAATACTCTTAACAAACTTAAAAATTAACAGACATTGTCATTACAATTAGAATATCTACCCTGAATAAGATATGCCCAGGGATGAGCTTGTTTTGGATTTAAATCTGAAGAACTAATCCGATTCAGAACTTTCGGATCTGGATCGGAATCCTTTTTGCGGGACCTGAATTGATAGAAAGTTAGATCCAAAAATTTGGATCGAAATCATTTTTGGTTTTCTGGATCTAGAATCAGAACACTAATCCTTTTCAAAGGATTAGAAATTCTGAATTTTTACGATCTTTTTCAAAGAATTGTTAATCCTTTAAAACTTTTTACTTTTTAATAAATATCTTCTTTTTTTTTTTTAATAAATATTCTTTTGATTGTTGAAGAATAATACCTATTTTTATAAATCTTTCATCCAAACGTCTAAAAATTGTGCAAAATTTGGCCGAACAACTATAGATTTAAATTCAGTAATTTTATTAGAAACTGGATAGTATATAGAGATTGATCTTTCGGATCGGTCTGAATTTTCGGATCCGCAAGCTCCAATTGGATTTCCAAATGATGGATCGAATCGCCTTTTTTTAGGGTGATTTGTCCATCGATGGATATTCCTGAATAAATCAAAACAATAAATCAGAGGATTTTGAGAAGGACTGAGTTAAAAACGACTCAGAATTAATCGCCTTCTTTTTGGGAAATTTACAAGAATCTCGGTTAATATCCAGAATAATCATCCAAGATGTTACACTTGAGGTGTATTTTAGCTTTTTTGTGCTGGTAATCTAAATGACCAACCAAAAACACCCTAACTACTTTGATGGTGTTAATCCCGAGGAGAATTAATAGCTGCGAAAGGAGGAGATCCTTTAATCACTTGGTCAATTGAGATATGAGATTTTGATCATTTTGATATGTTCCTTTTCCTTCATCACTCAACTTCATCATCACACTATTACTCCATTTCTCATTTTTCCTTTTGTTTTTATCTCATTAATTTCTATTTATGCAATAAAAGTCACTTGTGAGAATTTATCTAAATTTAATTTATATATAAAAAGAAAAAGAATTTAAGGGGGGAACTGGATGAGCAGAATAGAAAAAGGACACTTTCTTTTCTCTCTTTCTTAACTTTCTGTTTAGCCAGATTAAACAAAGCCAGTATTTAAAATATTTAAACAAG
>JAKCPI010023497.1:0-24305 GCA_023213315.1 Euborellia annulipes | reverse complement strand
TTTAAAAAATAATTGATTTATTTTAATTAAAATCGTTAGAGCGAATTTTGAAAAAATTGAAAAAAGAAATAAAAAAAAATTACCTGTTAAAATGCATCAGGAAAGTACTAGTACTTTTTGGCCGATTTTGTTCAAAAGCTTCAAGTCACGGGCCACGGAGGTAGCTAAGTTAAATATATTGTAAAATTTTAACCTCCTCAGCTCTTTTTAGCTTTGTTTTTTTTTTTTTTTTTAAACACTCACACTTTTTCTCATCACACTCACATTCACCCACACCTTCACACAGTCTTTTCGGCAACTCAGGCCATATAAGTCTTTGGTGATATCCGTTATTGATTAATATACATATTGGGGGTCCAGGCATTTGGTATCCAAATGGCTTAAATAAAATCATCGGAGTGCCTGTCTCAACCCGTGACTTTTGGTTTACGAGGTTAGCACGCTAACCTCTACACCAAGCCCCGAGGGCACTCTTCTAGTTTTTTAGATATTTTGTTCATAGACAGACAGACAGACCATGTCGCGAAAACCACTTTTTCCGACTAAGGGGACCTCAAAACGTGTATATTTATCGAAATCTGGAGATCGAATTTTTGACATTAATCCAATACTTTCTACTCTAAATATATTAACTAGGAAGCGACCGAATATTCGATTTCGGCCAGTGTCGGCCAAAAAGTAGCCGAAACCTGAATCTGAAAAGAAGGGATGAGACTCGCATGAAAAAAAAACGTCAAATTATTTGAAAAAGCGGGAAAAGTGTGGAAAAATTTAGTCCCCCTAAAAACAAGAATAAAAATACCCTGGTAGGAATTGCCAATGCTGACAATTGGCCGAACCTCGGGCCAGTTGTCATTAGTTGTCATTTGCCAAGCCTTGAGTAGTGACCATTGGGCCAAACCTGGTCCGAGGCTTGGCCCAATAGTATTATATTATTAAACCGAGCCTTGGGAAGACGAATGGACCAAGCCTAGTCCGAGGCTTGGCCCAATGGTTAATTGACCCATCATATAATTTAAAAAAAAAAATTAAAATTAAATTAAATCAAGTACTATTAATTGAAAAAACAGTAATATATATTTTAAATCTGGTGATTGTTTGATAAAGTTTATTTAGCTAAAATAAAAGGCAAATCAAATAGCTTAAAAGAGAGTCATATCAATATAACAACTGTGTACGAGAGCGTAAAGGCAGTGAACAAATGAAGAACAAAACCAAAAAGCTCGAGTTCAAATCTCTCGAGAAACAACTTTTTTTTCCTCGAGGCTTGGATCGACCATCCATTTTTGTTTTCCAAGACTTGGGCCAACCTTGGTTTTTTTTTGATTCCCAAGGCTGGGTACATTGTTATCATTCCAAGGCTTGAACCAAGCCTCGCCCAATGGTTAGACAAGGCTTGCCCCAAACCTCGCCCAATACTAGGGACGATTGGTCCAAGCCTGGTCCGAGGCTTGGCCAAATTGTGTATTCCTACCAGGGTATGATATGAATTTTTTATAAAAAATACAATTTTCGGTTTCGGCTGAAAATCTTGTTTCGGTCGGACCCTAATATTAACATATATATGGGTAAGAGAAAGTAAAAATATAAATAAATATTGTCTTTGTAACAAAAATTGAAAAGAATGGGCTTATCACAGACGTAAAACTTACATAATTAATAGATAAGGGGTGGAATCAGTTGGTTTATATGATGAATGATTCATGCCATGATCCTTGAATAATGATAAGGAAGCAACCCTTCCTTTTCTTATTGATTTGCGCATATTAAAATATTATTAATTCATATATGTAGTCTCTCCCTTAAGGGTAGCCGGTACCGATCCTCTCCAACCATTTATGTATTATATATCTACGTAATTATAAAAGGGGTTCGGCTTTAACACGCAAATCTTTTTTTTTTTTTTTCTCAAATATTATTATTATTATTATTTGAAATTCCTATCGGGATCCCCGTTTATTAACCCAAAGTGCTTTCGTGTACGAAGAGACCCAACCGCCCTCAGGACTTGGTGTAGGGGTTAGCGTGCTAACCTCGTATACCAAAAGTCGCGAGTTCGGACCCCAGGCAGTCCGATGATTTTATTTAAGCCATTAGGATACCAAATGGTTTAAATAAGAATGCCTGAACCCTCAATAGATATATTAAAAATACGAGTATCGTTTAAAGTCTTAAATGGCGTAAGTTGCCGAAAAGACTGTGTGTATGTGAGTGTGAATGAGAATAAAAAAGTGTGAATGTTTTTTTATTATAAAAAAAAAAAAATTATTTAATGAAAAATCCCTCAGCCCCAGGATTTGAACACGATTCTCCTTTGTAGAAGCCGACATCCTAGCCAACTACACTAGCAATCCTCTACCCTACCACAATAGATCCCAGGCAACTCTACAAGGAGAGGGAGTTGCTATTATATCTTGTCCTGTGGAAAAGACGTAAAGAAGGTTCTCATTCAAAGGAGTAGGTTCTTAGGGAGTTCTTCCTCAAACTAGGACTTCCTCTCTAGCATAGAAGAGGTTGGATAAAAAGGGCCGGGTGGAACCAGCAATAAGGATTAGTTCACTAGCTTGAAACGAACGCAGGAGGAGGAGTTAGAGATAGGAAATAATGTAGATTCACAGGGTGCCGGTAAATGGCTACGGCCAGAGGCCGGTTGGGTTTGAAGTGTGTGTTTTCGTGCACGTAAGCATCTCAGATTAATAAACGGGGATTCCGATAGGAATTTCAATTAATAATAATTCTAATCCCACCCTAGCCCTATCCCCTATCTCTCTAATGAAAAAAATCTGGTGTGACTGGCGCACAGCACACAACTTTCTCTTACCCTTCGGTAAGAGAAAGTTGCGCACTGTGCTGGTCACACCAGATTTTTTGTGTCGAGATATATTTAGTTTCCGATAGCACCTTAGTTTCAAACTTGCATTTTAAATGTTGACTGCTTGAAATAAACTATGGTTATTTTTCAAAATTTTAATCTCATATTTGGACATTTTATACACAATATAGAATCGTAAATAAATACAAAATTTCATAAGAATTGGAAAAAAAATTTTTAAATGCCTAAAAAGTTCTAAAGGGGACCCCCTTTTGAATCTAAATTAACATACAAATCCCTATAGGAAATTAACATTGTTCCTATGCGAAGATAAGGTGGAAAGGGAATTTAAAAAGAGTAGAGAGAGACGATAATGTTTGCAAGTGAGAGAGAGACATATATGTTTTCTTTGAAACAATTAAAACAGAAATAAAAAAAAATAAATGGGAATTTAAATAATAATTGATTTTTAATCTAATAAAAAGAAAAAGATTTAAATTCCGTTACCATGGCAACCATTTCTATCTTTCCTATGAAGAACAAGAGTAAAGTGGTCTTCAGAAGATTTCAACGGCAAAATGAGAATATACATTTTAAAGAGCATCTAAAAAATAGTTGATTTATGAATTTTAAAAAAAATCCTTGGAGGGAATTTTGAGAAAATCGAAAAAAACTGAAAAAGTACATCAGTAAAGTACTAGTACTTTTTGGCCGATTTTGTTCAAAAGCTTATTTTGAGATTCTTCAAAGGTACCTAAGTTAAATATAAAATTTCAATCCGCTAGCTCAACTCCTTCATGCTAAAAAAAATGGTTCCACACACACAGACACACACACACACACACACACACAGACCAATTTGCGGGACCCACTTTTTTGGACTCAGGGGACCTCAAAACATGTATATCCATCAAAATCTCGACATCGAATTTTTGACATGATCGCAATACTTTCTCTCTCTATATATATTAACATATATAGAGGTAAGAGAAAGTAAAAATAAATGGGAATTTAAATAATAATTGATTTTTAATCTAATAAAAAGAAAAAGATTTAAATTCCGTTACCATGGCAACCAGTTCTATCTTTCCTATGAAGAACAAGAGTAAAGTGGTCTTCAGAAGATTTCAACGGCAAAATGAGAATATACATTTTAAAGAGCATCTAAAAAATAGTTCATTTATGAATTTAAAAAAAAATCCTTGGAGGGAATTTTGAGAAAATCGAAAAAAACTGAAAAAGTACATCAGTAAAGTACTAGTACTTTTTGGCCGATTTTGTTCAAAAAGCTTATTTTGAGATTCTTCAAAGGTACCTAAGTTAAATATAAAATTTCAATCCGCTAGCTCAACTCCTTCATGCTAAAAAAATGGTTCCACACACACAGACACACACACACACACACACACACACACACAGACCAATTTGCGGGACCCACTTTTTTTTGGATTCAGGGGACCTCAAAACGTGAAGATCCATCAAAATCTCGACATCGAATTTTTGACATGATCGCAATACTTTCTCTCTATATATATATTACATATATACATAGGTAAGAGAAAGTAAAAATAATAATTTAATTATATAACAATTATAAGCTTATTATTTTTCATTTGAGAGATTTAATTATTTAATTATTTTAATTAATTGACTCTAATTTTTTCATAAGACAAGACTAAACTCAATGCTTTCCAATGGGCAAATTCTAAATTTTCTAGAATTATTTAGGCTTCCCCTTTTGTGAATTTGTGGACTCGAGTATTTTTCCTGGACTCTCCATAACGTCCTCTATAAGACTGCGAAAATTCCAACCTTCTTTAGTCAAACGGAACGTGACAGACAGAGACTCCGCTTTTATATATAGAGAAAATGATATCAACTTTTAATTGTCCTGATGAAGGCCGAAATGTTTAATATATTTATTTTATATTTAAATCCATTGAATCACTCTTTTGTTAGAAAATAATAAATTAAAGAGCTCTTTACATCCGCGAATGTATTTATTTATGTCTGATATATACGAAGCGAGGTATATACATGAAATGTTTAGCCAACAAATTTCTATATAATTAGTTCAATCATTTGTGCCAAATTGCAAATAGCACGCGCTTCAGTAATTAGCAATATTTATTACACGCATTTAATTTTGGGGATGGTTAAAGGTCGGAATCATATTCTAACGATATTTAGTTTAATTTTTATTTACTCCTTTGATTAATTTTTTTTTCTCTTATCTATGTATATATAGAATATTTTTTTAGATACTCTTTAAAATGTATATTCTCATTTTGTTCTCAAAATTGTATGAAGATTACTTTACTCTTGTATTTAATACGAAAGATAAGATGCTATGGTAAGAAAATTTAAATATTTTCCCAATTTTACATCTTGATTTCTAATGTATAGTAATTGAAAGTTGTTCTGTGTTTGTCACGCCATATTTTTTACATCTCAATATTTTCTTCTTTCCCCCCTCTTTCCATCTTATTTGCAATTCTAATAATTTTATTTATCTAGGCCATAACATAAATTTTCATTGCTTAAAGGGCAGCTAAATAATAAAAAAAAAGAAAATTCCCAAGTTATAACTAAAGTAAAAATAAAAAAAATAAAAATAACTCTAATAATATTTTTTATTTAATTTATGAATAAAAAAAAAATTATATTCATTTTAAAGAAAACAAAATTAACTACACTAGTCGACAAAAATGAACTTTTTTTCTTTCACAAGAATGAAGATATGAAATTCTAGAAGTATTTTTCACCCTGAATTCAGATATGTAGTTAGAATTTTTCCATCAGGCACAGTTTTAGAGATATAGAGCAAAATAGATTTTAAGTTGAAAATGGGCTCTAAAACGGCTTTTTTAGAATGTTCAAATTATTTTTAACGCCGCACCCGTCAAATTATGCAGATAGCTAGAATAAATATAAATTTTAAAGTTTCATCCCAATCGGAGGTCATTTAGACGTGCCGCAAACGCCTTAAAGTTTCAAAAAATCGAAATTTTCAAGATTTTTTTTGCTTTGGTCACCCCTAATACAATTTTAGATATCCCTGAATACAAAACACATATATGTACGATATTCTATATTTCTTTGGCTTTCTAAAAATCATTCATTCATAAAAATCTGCTAATTATTAACGAAATTATGAACAAAAACGTCAGCAAAAGAAAAAAACACAAGTACACTCACTGGACGAAAAAAATTTTCTTTTATAAGTATAAAGAAAGATATGAGATTCAAAAAATATTTTTTTTTAATAATATATAATAAAGTTAGGGCCCGTGACCCGATGCTCAGAGAGGAAACATTAGCTTCTCGTGGATAGGGTTCGCTTTTTAATTCAATTGAAGTCCATTTTTTTCGACCAGTGAGTGTACTTGTGTTTTTTCTTTGCTGACGTTTTTGTTCATAATTTCGTTAATAATTAGCAGATTTTTATGAATGAATGATTTTTAGAAAGCCAAAGAACTATAGAATATCGTACATATATGTGTTTTGCATTCAGGGATATCTAAAATTGTATTAGGGTGACCAAAGCAAAAAAATCTTGAAAATTTCGATTTTTTGAAACTTTAAGGCGTTTGCGGCACGTCTAAATGACCTCCGATTGGGATGAAACTTAAAATTTATATGTATTCTAGCTATCTGCATAATTTGACGGGGTGCGGCGTTAAAAATAATTTGAACATTCTAAAAAAAGCCGTTTTAGAGCCCATTTTCAACTAAAATCTATTTTGCTCTATATCTCTAAAACTGTGCCTGATGGAAAAATTCTAACTACATATCTGAATTCAGGGTGAAAAAATGCACTAGGTTCACTAATCAGATATCTTGTGAAAAAACCTTGTCGACTAGTGCTATTTTTAATATATATAAAATTCAGAAAATCGCCCTAGGCGAATCATTAATCTTAGTTCTTTTTCGACGTGTTAGTGATTTCTTAAGTCTTTTTAGCATCTTAGACAATATTGACTTTGCGGATTCTCATTATTATTTAAATATACGATATATGTGGAGATCTAGGTATATGTATTTATAGCATTTGGTATCCAAATGATTTAAATAAATATTCATCGAACTGCCTCAGAATCGAACGCGCGCTCCTTGGTTTTAAGATTATCAATATTGATATTTGTCTACATCTCTAATCTCTGGAGGCTCGCTGATCTAGCAGGCTTCTTTAAAGAAGTTCCCTGATAAAATCCTGGGAGTGCCGGATTTTTTCATTAAATAAAAATTTCATTAAATATAAATCCTCAAGCAGGCACTGGATTTGAATATTGGATGTCACCACAATAGTCCCCAGGAAACTCTACGAGGAGAGGGAGTTGCTGTGACATCCTTTTCTGTGGAAGGGACGTAAAGAAGGTTCCCTCTCAGTGATGCATTCTTCGAAAGGAGTCGGTGCTGAGGAAGTCTCACCATCATCCATAGCATAGAAGAGGTTGGATAAAAGGGGCCAGAATAAGGATTAGCTGATTAGCTAGAAATGAATGCGGGAGGAGGAGTTAGGGATAGAAAATAATATAATTTCACGGTATGCCGGTAGATGGCGGCCGCTTGGGTTTGAGGTGTGTGTCTTTGTGCTCGAAAGCACCTCGGGTAAATAAACAGGTATCCCGATAGGAATTTCAAATAATAATCATAACTACAATATAAAGCGCTAGCAGCTGACTTTCTGTCCCTGTGTGTATGTGCCTGTTCTCTCGCTGATTGGCTAGAGTTACAGGGGGAGTGCGGGAGAGGGAAATTTAAAATTTAACTTGAAATTTTAAAATTTTGCAATTGCTCACCGAAGCAGGGGGGTCCAGGAGGCTACAACCCCTGGCGAGTGAAATAGCTCGCCGAAGGTGACTTTTACTATTTGTAATAATAATTATTGTGAAAGGACAGAATAAGTTAAACTCCCTACTACTTGACCGTTCAATTAATTCAATTTGAATTCACACACACATACACACACACACATACGCGTTATTTTTTGTTTCTAAAATTAAAAATTCATAATTATTGTTGTTATATGAAGTATGAGGTTAATATAACAACAACAAGAACAAGAAGGTTGCTAACAAAGTGTTTATTACATCGGTTTTAAAAGGAGATTTATTGCAAAAGGGATTTTTTCTCTCTCTCTCTCCTTTCTTACATTCAAATTACCCTTCGTGCGGTTTGCTTGCTTTTTCCCTTTTTCCCTTCCTTTTTTTTTTTTTTTTTTTTACGAGCACGAATCACGAAACGACCTTCGATCTCCAACAACCAACTCACCATCATTCACTCACTTTCTATGACTACAGTACAACCTCTCTATCCTCTGCTCTCCTGTTACTCATTATTTGAAAACGAGTCTGATGTGGTCAACACAGGGCCTAAGGAAATTTTAAATCAATTGACTTTTTTTACTTATGAAAAAATGCAAGTAGTCAAGTAAATTAACTAAATATATCTCGACACAAAAAATCTGGTGTGACCAGATTGACCAGAGTGACCGAAGGGTAAGAGAAAGTAGTGTGCTGTGCCCCATTCACACCAGATTTTTGTATTTCTGGCGTTTGTTTATAAAATAATTATAAATTAGTTTCGAAGAAGAGGAAGATTTATTGCAACATTGGACCAAGGTGTTGTGGTTAAAGAATAATAATAAAATTTATTGTTGTTTGCTTTATTCTAATGTCTGGCGACTGGCTACAGAACAGTTTCGGTAGCCAAAACTACCATTTTCAGACCTGCAGTCGCCAGACCTTAGAATCAAGCAAACAACAATAAATTTTATTGTTATTCTTTAACCACAATACCTTGGTCCAATACTGCAATAAATCTTCCTATTCTTGAAATATTATTGATAATTGCACCTATCCAACTGAAAGTATAAATTAGTTGATAGAAAAAAATTAATATTTTTTTTTCTCTTTTTCTGTTTCAGGTAAATATCTGCATTTCTTTTCAAAATGAGTTGGTAAGTTAAAGCAACTCTCTTACTAATAGATGGACATATTGGTGAATAATTCAAGGCGAGACGGGAAAATAAAGTTGGGAAAGAAATTTTATTTGTCCTCTTCTGATTCAAACCCGCTTTATCCTGAAGAAGAGATATTAAATAAATTTCGTCTGCTTATTGAGAATTCTCAATTAATTTTAAACTGGTAACCGTTGGCTCTAGTTGAAAAATTATGCTTTTATTAGGAGAATTAAATTCAAGTATGATACACAAGGTCTTTTGTTTTCAATGATTTATTTATTTAACATTAACACTTAATATGCTTTTAGACACCACATGTCTCATCATCAGAAGTGAATTACATACTGAATGATCTAGAATCTGTTTCTGGTTCTAGTCCATTCAGTATGTAATCAAGGGCGGATACAGGGGGAGGGGGGAGGTAAAGAGAGTAATTATCCCCCCTCCCCGAGATTTGAAAAAAATACTTAAAAAAAAAAAAAAAATTATTTTAAATGTAAAATTTTAAAAATTAATACTTAAAAATTTTGATTTGTATTTATATTCTGGGAAACAATTACAGAATGCGCCTTTAAATTACAGAAATTAAGAAAAAATAGTGTGCTCTGCGACGAGTCACACCAGATTACCCCCCCCGAGAAATACCTCTGGATCCGCCCTTGTATGTAATTCACTTCTGATGATGGCACATATGGTGTCGAAATATATATAAAATGTTAATGTTAAATAAATAAATAATTGAAAACAAAAAACCTTGCGTATCATACTTGAATTTAATTCTTCTATTAAAAGATTTCACAACTTTATTTTTAATTAACACCCATCTCGCTTCACTTTTTTTTTCCTTTGTCTTTTTTTATTTCAACAGATTAAAATATTTTGTGCGTATTTAAGAATGCTTTGTTTTTTTTTTTTTTTTTTTTTGTTTTACATTTTTATAATATTTACAATTAAAAAAATTATGTGAGACTTGAGTTGTAAATTTTGAATTATAATCCTTTGACTTACGATCTTAAATAATGGAAACGTTATCAACAAATTGAAATTCCCGATCATAGACTTTAGTTGGAGAGGGCTCGCTGGTGTAGTGAGCTAGGGTGTCAGCTTCTGCAAAGAAGATCCCTGTTCAAATCCTTGGCATGCAGGATTTTTCATTAAATAAAAATATTTATTTAATGTAAACAAATCCTCAAGCAAGCCCTGGATTGGAATATAGGATCTTTCCACAATAGCCCTCAGGCAACTCTACGAGGAGAGGGAGTTGCTGTGACATCCCGTCCTGTGGAAGGGACGTAAAGAAGGTTCCCTCTCAGTGATGCATTCTTCGAAAGGAGTAGGCTACACGCCGGTGCTGAGAGAGAGTCCCTCCTCAAACTAGGACATCCTCCATAGCATAGAAGAGGTTGGATATAAGGAGCCGGTTGGAACCAGAAATAAGGATTAGTTCACTAGCTAGAGACGAGAGCAGGAGGAGGAGCTAGAGATAGGAAATGATGTAACTTCACGGGGTGCCGGTAGATGGCTACGGCCAGAGGCCGGTTGGGTTTGAGGTGTGTGTCTCCGTACACGTAAGCACCTCGGGTAAATAAACGGGGATCCCGATAGGAATTTTAAAAATAAAATAAAAAGACTTTAGTTGGAATCTTATATTAAAGAAATATCTAATATGATACACTAGGTGATATTTCTTATCGAACTTGCTGCAGCTTCGATAAGAAATAACTTCGTTGAGAATCGTCTACATAACTAGGTGATATGTTTCATGTTTTTATTGCTGAAACTGTTGTGGGTTGGATGCTGATGGTTGTAAGATTGTTTTCTTAATTCGCCGCCACCAGGGGTTTTATAAAATTATAAAGTCTTGTGATTTTAAGATGTTCATTAATTATATAACCACTGAGGAAATAAAATACAAAGTACTACACTGATGGTATTAAGATAATTATATAAGGGAGTCGTTCCTGGTACGCACTCTGATTGCTTGCTCTCTGGACCTTATATAGGCCCTTTTGCTATCACGCAGCGACGATTCTGAGATGACTTTGCACATATCGGATTTAATTTCCCATGAGAAATAATTTTTGATGATATTGTGAATATCCAATTAATTTTCCATAGCTCAGAGAACTGAACCCGAGATGAGTTTTTAATTCTCGCTGATTAAGCGTCCGGTCAAAATATATGACTCTGACCACCTGCATTTGTTAAATGTAAGATGAATCTGTTAATTAGATTAAGTCTGGAAAAAGACACGTGGATGTCTGGACAGCTTCTGGTTTTTAATCGTCCTTTAGCAAAACTATTAACTAATAGTCTGTAAAAAAAAAAATCTAGTGGTAGCGCGGGATCCGAACCAATGCCTCCTAAGAGACTGTGCCTCAAACCAGGGCCTTGGACCGCTCGGCCACGCTACCAATCAGGTATAGATTAGAGTTGGCCACCAATTTAAAAACTTCTAGTTGGATATTATTCCAATTTGAAGTAAACGAAACGAAGTATGCTGGGTCAACAGTATTAAGGTTATGGAGAAAGAAAAAACCAGCGAATGCTTTCCACGTTAAAATAATTTATTCGCAGATATTTCGGTAAGCCTAACCCTGGTAGGAATGCACAATTGGGCCAAGCCTTGGACCAGGCTTGGACCAATCGTGCCGAGCATTGGGCGAGGCTTGGGGCAAGCCTTGTCTAACCATTGGGCGAGGCTTGGTTCAAGCCTTGGAATGATAACAATGTACCCAGCCTTGGGAATCAAAAAAACCAAGGTTGGCCCAAGCCTCGAGAATCAAAAAAACCAAGGTTGGCCCAAGCCTTGGAAAACAAAAAATGGATGGTCGATCCAAGCCTCGAGGAAAAAAAAGTTGTTTCTCGAGAGATTTGAACTCGGGCTTTTTGGTTTTGTTCTTCATTTGTCAATGCCTTTACGCTCTCGTACACAGTTGTTATATTGATATGACTCTTTTTTAAGCTATTTGATTTGCCTTTTATTTTAGATAAATAAACTTTATCAAACAATCACAAGATTTAAAATATATATTACTGTTTTTTCAATTAATAGCACTTGATTTAATTTAATTTTTTTTTTTTAATTATATGATGGGTCAATTAACCATTGGGCCAAGCCTCGGACCAATCTTGGTTTGGTGTTCAGTCCCACATTATCATGGAGAGAGCATGTGGTAACAATGTCTAATAAAATCTTTAGGAGTCTATCCCAGTTCAAACGTAACTCTGAACTCCTACCGTTGTCAACTAGAAATACATTTAGTTAAAACCTTAATTCTTCCTGTATTTGATTACTGTTGTTTGGTATTTATTAACCTGTCAAGGGAATTAAGTGTTAGAATGGATAGACTCTTAAACTCGTGTATCAGGTTCATCTATAACATCCGCAGGTCGGATCATATAACCCCTTATTATGTGAAACTTGATTGGCTAAAATTGCATTATAGGAGGTTGTATTTTCTGGGGATGTTTTTATATAAACTTTTTAAATACCGGGAGCCTAGTTACCTGTACCAACTTTTTCACACAAAAGATACTGTTCATGACAGGGAGCTTAGAGGATCTGGGCAGGATCTACACATGCCTCTCCATAGGACAAGCTCTTATGGCAACTCGTTTACGGTACACTCGGTGAGGTTTTGGAACTCACTCCCTTCTTCTTTTGAGACAGTCGCCCACAATAAATACATTCTCTGGGAAATTGAGAGACCATCTCCGTAAAATTCAAAATGGTTAAATATGAATAATGTATAATTGTGATGATAAAAATAATGATAATGGTGAGAGGATGCATTGAATGCGAGTTGACTCGGTCAGTTGTGCATGGGTGTGTACAATATGTAATTTATGTGTATGTTAAGAAAAGTTAATTATTAAAGCGAAAAATGTAATAATAAAATGCATACTGTATTATTTGGTGGAATAAAATAAATAAAAACGTTTTATTATAAAAAGAAATTATAAAGTTTATTAAATAAGTAAATACATCTTAAAGCATTGCGGGCTGACTGAGGCGTCTCTACAGTCGCCGGCTAGCCACACATACGCGCATGCGCCCCACCTGCGTCAGGTAGATAAGTTTTCTAAGCGCATATAGAACATTTTCCCTCTTTTCTTTTTATTTATTTAATTTTTTTATTTTCTTATAAAAAAAATTAAAAGTATATAATAAAACAAAAAAAAAATTGTTTAACAAAATTAATAAAAAAAATTAAAATCAAGTATTTAATTTAGTTTGCTTTAAATTAATTGATTATAAAATTCTTATCAAATTCAAAGTAATATAAGGATGTAAATTAAGTTACATATAGTTAATTTATATAATATTGCAATATCTATATTCTATATTACAAAATGAACCAATTTAAAAAAATAAAAAATACATATTACAAACTTTCATACTGCAATCTCTCAGGAGGCCTCACCTCTCTTCCACTTCTAGTGGTCAATAAATTCTCCTTAGCAGGAGATCCTTTTACCGGAGATTTACATTTTTCAAAAATATTTTCATTACTACATTCATTTTCATGATCCAAATAGTTGTCATCTGGGATATGACAATCTCGTTTCAACAATTTCAAATCACGCCTATTCCTCCTCATTACTCGACCATCAATATCTTTTACAATAAATGAGCGCGGAGACAAATGTAATCTGATTACTTTTCCGGGAACCCAATACTTTTTCCTGGGATCCCAGATGCCAACTGAATCACCTAAATTTATCTCCGGTAAAAGTTTACAATTTCTATCATAATACCTTTTTTGGACATCCCTTTTTTCAATCAACTCTCCTTCTATTTTATTCACTTTAGATTTTAATAAATTTTCACAAATAGGCAATTTCGTTCTTAAAATTCTATTAAAAAATAATTGAGCAGGGGAAAACCCATGTTGCTTCAACGGACTATTTCTATATTGCATCAAACTCACATAAACATCCTTCCCCTCCTCTACCGACTTTTTAACAATATCCTTCGCAATGGCCACCCCCTTCTCCGCCAAACCATTCGCCTGAGGATAGTTGGGGCTCCTAAACACCAAATCAAAATTCCATTGAGTCGCAAAATTCTTCAACTCATAACTATTAAACGGCACATTATCACAAACGATAACATCCGGAACACCATACTTTGAAAAAATTGACTTAAATTTCCAAATCACCCCCCTGACCGACTTATCCTTTAACATAGCCACCTCCAACCAATTTGAATATGCATCGTACAACACCAAATAAGAATGGTCATAAATCGAAAAAATATCACACCCCACCCTTTTCCATGGGCGATCAGGCAATGGGTAAGGAAGAAGAGGTTGCTTACAATTCCTCATTGAAAATTTCTCACAAATTTTACAATTACTTATAAAATTTTCAATGTCACCATTAATCCCGGGCCAATACAAAATTTGACGCGCTCTATTTTTCGTTTTCTCCATCCCTAAATGCCCCTCATGCAAAAGCATCAACATCTGACCCCTCAAAATTTTTGGTACGACGACCTTGGATCCCAAAAACACAAGACCCTGAGCGACACTCAAATCTTCCCTACACTTCCAATAGTTTAACAAATACACCGGAACATTTCTTTTTTCATTAGGCCACCCCTTATTTATAAAATTTATCAATTCAATCAACTCCTTATCAGCTTCCGTTTCTTTTCTAAATTCAAATTTCCTTTTTTCAGACATCGCTAATCTAGTAACTAAAGAGTCCAGACACACTTCAAATTCACCCGCCGAGTCATTATCCCCACCAATCATAGCGGCCCTTGACAATGTATCCGCTATAATCAATTCTTTACCGGGCAAATACTCCAGTTTTAAATTGTAATTAATTATTTTTAATAACATTCTCTGCAATCTAGGAGATATTTTATCCAAATCTTTTTTAGTTAAATTTATCAAAGGTTTATGATCCGTATTTAACACCACATTTCCATGCCCATAAATAAAAGTGTGAAATTTTTCACATGCAAACACAATAGCCAACATCTCCTTCTCAATCTGAGCATATCTCTGCTCACTCACATTCAAGGATCTTGACACAAAAGCCACCGGCCTACCACTCTGAATCAGACACGCGCCCAAACCATCCCGTGAAGCATCAGTCTGAATCAAAACGCCCAACCTCGGATCAAAAATCGATAACACTGGCGCACCAACAATCAATTTCTTTAACTCGACAAAAGCTTTATCACAGTCCTCATTCCACTCAAAATTTACTTTATCACTCGTCAATTTCCTCAAGGGGGCAGTCACTGCTGACAAATTCGGAATATACTTCGATAAATATTTAGCCAAACCTAATAGTCTAAGAATATCCTTCTTATCTTGAGGAGTGGGAAATTCTAAAATCGCCCTAGTATAATCCTTATCAGTAGACACCCCATCCTTAGAAAAAACATGCCCCATAAATTTCACCTGACCTTTTTTAAATTGAATTTTCTCAGGATTAAATTTAATATTGTTTTTCAAGGCCACACCCAACACAGCCGACAACCTTGCATCATGCTCCTCTTCGGTCCCCCCAGTGATTATAATATCATCAAAATAAACATTAACTCCTGGGAGATGCCCGAATAAATCATAATTCATTTTTTGAAACACTTCACAGCTACTAGTCAAACCAAAAGGCAACCTTAAAAACTGATATCGGCCGAAGGGTGTAGCAAAAGTACACAAATCCGCACTTTCATCATCAATAGGGACCTGAAGATAGCCATCTTTCATATCCAAAACAGTAAAAAACTTATTGTTCCCTAATTTAATCGCTATATCATCAATTGTTGGAATTAAATAATGTTCTCGCCTAATTGCTTTATTAATATCTCTACTGTCAATACACAGTCTCAAATCACCATTGGGCTTTTCTATTATCACTAAAGGATTTAACCAATCAGTCGGTTTAGTAACTTTTCTAATAACACCTCTTTTTTCTAAATCACTTAATTTATTTCTAAGTCGTTCATGCAATGCTAGAGGCACTCTCCTAATAGGGTGAATCTTTGGACTAATTGACTTATCAATAGTAATATGATGAGTTTGCGGAAACTTTCCCAATCCTTCAAAAACAGTTTTAAATTTATTTTTTAAATCATTCAAAGAATTATATGTATTATAACATTTATTTATTTCAACATTATCCATTCTGCGAATTAAATTTAATTTCAAACAAGCGTCCAAACCCAATAAAGGTGTTTCCAAAGTTTCCACCAAAACAAATTTAATGTAACCCCTGTAATTCCCATTGACACACCATAGATTAACTTCACCCTTAGGCCTCCAAGTAAATTGAGGACTTCCATAAGAACGCAAAGTAATATGAGTACCCCTCACACAATCACTTTCACTAGCTAACCTCTCGTACAAATTATAGGGTAAACAGGAAATTTCAGCCCCCGTATCAAGTTTAAAATCCACCTCCATATTATTAACAAAAATAGACTTTTTCCACACTGCATTTTTACTACTTTTCATCAAACATTCCTGTTCCCCAAACAGAGTATCAATAAAATAAAATTCACCCTTATCACTCACTTCATTAATCGTTTTAACTTTACACATTTTCGCAAAATGGCCCTTCCTCTTACACCTAAAACACTCACTATCAAACGCCGGGCACTTTTTAAACTCATGACGAGAATCGCATCTCCAACAAACTCGACCACCGAAACGTCCCGTAGCTGAAGTGGCCGAGACAACCGCACTCGCGGTCCCCGACGCCAACAAAGGATCCTTTTCTTTGGGCACCTTGGAAAGAGCACTGCTACACAAATCCAACGAAGACGCCGTCTCTTCAGCCAGTAGCTTCTTTACTTGCAATTTACTTAACTCCAGCGATTTGCTGAGAGAAATGGCCTTCTCTAAAGTCAAATCCGACTCCCTGAGAAGCCTCTCCTGTAGCGATTTATCTTTCACTCCCAATACCAATCTGTCTCTCACCATATCATCCGGCTTATCATATTCACAAGTTTTCACTTTCGTTTTTAATTCAGTCACAAACGCATCTATATTTTGTCCTTCCTTCTGAATCACATTATTAAACACAAAACGTTCAAAAATAACATTTCCCTTTGGCGAACAAAACTGCTCAAACAAAGACAACGCAGCTTTATATTTCTCCTTCTCATCCTCCTTGATAGTGAAGGTATTATAAACCTCCAAACCCTCTTCACCAACAACATTCAATAGCATCGCCAACTTTCGATCATCCTTCATTTCACCACCTCCAAATGCAACCAAAAAAATCTCAAACTGCTGCCGAAACTTCTTCCAATTCAACGAAACATTTCCGCTAAAACTCAACGGCGTTGGAGGCTTAAAAGACAACCCCTCCATTTCCACCTGACACCATGTATTATTTGGTGGAATAAAATAAATAAAAACGTTTTATTATAAAAGAAATTATAAAGTTTATTAAATAAGTAAATACATCTTAAAGCATTGCGGGCTGACTGAGGCGTCTCTACAGTCGCCGGCTAGCCACACATACGCGCATGCGCCCCACCTGCGTCAGGTAGATAAGTTTTCTAAGCGCATATAGAACACATACAGTCATGTAAGAAAAAATCATAACATTTAATGTAATCTTTTGCGGCTCATAAAGAGAACATGAAGTTCTCAGGGCCTTTAATAAATTTTCTTTATTCTTTATTCTTTACCCAAGGCTCGGTTTAATAATATAATATTATTGGGCCAAGCCTCGGTCCAGGCTTGGTCCATTCGTCTTCCCAAGGCTCGGTTTAATAAAATAATACCATTGGGCCAAGCCTCGGACCAGGCTTGGCCCAATGAGTCACTACTCAAGGCTTGGCAAATGACAACTGGCCCAAGGTCGGCCAATTGTCAGCATTGGCAATTCCTACCAGGGTAACGCAAACCATCCTCAGTGCTTCAAATTATATGATTGTGGAGCGTTTAATAAACTCATAAAATGCTTGAGAAGCCATTCTATATATGGAGGGGACAAAATCGTATGAAGCAAGTCACTGAGAGAAAAATAGCATCTATATACATAAGACACAATCGAATTTTTGTATGCTTTAAGATAATTTCTCACAGTGACCCACCAGGCGCGTGTACTTTCTAATACTGTGAGAATAGAGTATTAGAAAGTACACGCGCCTGGTGGGTCACTGTGAGAAATTATCTTAAAGCATACAAAAATTCGATTGTGTCTTATGTATATAGATGCTATTTTTCTCTCAGTGACTTGCTTCATACGATTTTGTCCCCTCCATATATAGAATGGCTTCTCAAGCATTTTATGAGTTTGTTAAACGCTCCACAATCATATAATTTGAAGCACTGAGGATGGTTTGCGTTAGGCTTACCGAAATATCTGCGAATAAATTATTTTAACGTGGAAAGCATTCGCTGGTTTTTCTTTCTCCATAACCTTAATATTATTCCAATTTTCCTTAATTAAATTTTGCTCAGTTTTGCTTCAAAGTTTTTTAGTAGTAATTTTGAATATACTTTCAGAGTGCGTTCAAGTAACGTCTCTTTTTATTTCCATTATTATATACGTAATCTAATAGTGTAATACTTTGTATTCTTTTTACTTTATAACTTCAGTTGTATTATATAATTAATAAATTCACAACTTCATATTTAACGTTTTATAATTTTACTTTGGGGAAAGTATAAATCCCCTAGTGGCGGCAAAAAATAGTAACTGAAACGTTGAAATTTAACTTCTAAATGGCTTCTGTAGCTGAAAAGGCAATTACAAATAGAATCCAATGCCTTCCAATGGGCTCATTTTGACCCTCCCCATTTGGGGATTTAACGATCAAATTTTTTTTTTTACTGGACTGCCTCCATTAGGTATTATTATACCGAAAAGACAAAAAAAAATCTGGTGTGACTGGCGCACAGCACACAACTTTCTCTTACCCTTCGGTAAGAGAAAGTTGTGCACCGTGCTGGTCACACCAGATTTTTTGTGTCGAGATATATTTAGTTTCCGATAGCACCTTAGTTTCAAACTTGCATTTTAAATGTTGACTGCTTCAAATAAACTATGGTTATTTTTCAAAATTTTAATCTCATATTTGGACATTTTATACACAATATAGATTCGTAAATAAATACAAAATTTCATAAGAATTGGAAAAAAAAATTTTAAATGCGTAAAAAGTTCCAAAGGGGACCCCCCCCTTTTGAATCGAAATTAACATACAAATCCCTATAGGAAATTAACATTAGGCCTATGAGAGAAGGCGGAGAGACAGGCGATAATGTTTGCAAGTGAGAGAGAGAGAGATATATATGTTTTCTCCTAAGCATTTAAAGACACAAATAAAATAAAAATAAATGGGAATTTAAATAATAATTGATTTTTAATCTAATAAAAAGAAAAAGATTTAAATTCCGTTACCATGGCAACCATTTCTATCTTTCCTATGAAGAACAAGAGTAAAGTGGTCTTCAGAAGATTTCAACGGCAAAATGAGAATATACATTTTAAAGAGCATCTAAAAAATAGTTCATTTATGAATTTTAAAAAAAATCCTTGGAGGGAATTTTGAGAAAATCGAAAAAAACTGAAAAAGTACATCAGTAAAGTACTAGTACTTTTTGGCCGATTTTGTTCAAAAGCTTATTTTGAGATTCTTCAAAGGTACCTAAGTTAAATATAAAATTTCAATCCGCTAGCTCAACTCCTTCATGCTAAAAAAATGGTTCCACACACACAGACACACAGACACACACACACACACACACACAGACCAATTTGCGGGACCCACTTTTTTGGACTCAGGGGACCTCAAAACATGTATATCCATCAAAATCTCGACATCGAATTTTTGACATGATCGTAATACTTTCTCTCTCTATATATTTCATATATAGGGTAAGAGAAAGTAAAAAGAATTAGTTTTCCCATATTTTTGAATTCTTTTAGCCTATATACGTACTCTAAACATCATGAGTTTTATATCATTTTGAATAATGAATTAATAAAGCATTTAATGAAAATCTTAAAGAGAAAGAGAGAGGTGGAAAATGAATGAGGAACATTTTGTTATTTTAATAAAAAATAATTCAAGCATTTTTTTTTTTTTTTATTCTTTGCTTTTGCATATTTGATGAAGGCATCTTTTATAATTATTTCATTTTTTTTTTCTTGCTCTTCATGTTTTTTTTCGCTCTCTCTCTTCTCTTCTTCTTCATCTTTCTTAAATTATTACGTACCTATAATGAATTAGCATCTTGCTATAAAAAGGAAATTAATTACTCAAAAGTAGATTAAGAAATTTATGAACCATTTTCATATTTAAAACAAAAAAAAATTAAATTTTCTATTATTTCTTTTTTTTTCTATTCAAACCAATAATTTTTTTTTAAAGTGAAACTTTTATTCCATCGCCTCAGATTTATTTCGCCTATCTATTGTATGTCACATTACAAGCCGTGACGGCACCGACACCGACTCATACCAGGTTTATTTACTACGCTACGAGAGTGCGCTACTGTTGCTAGAGATCTAGATTTATTACTTTCTCTTACCTATGTATATATGTAATATATATATAGAGAGAAAGTATTGGATTCATGTCAAAAATTCGATGTCGAGATTTTGATGGATCTTCACGTTTTGAGGTCCCCTGAATCCAAAAAAGTGGTTTTCGCGACATGGTCTGTCTGTGGGTGGGTGGGTGGGTGAGTGGGTGGGTGTGTGTGTCTGTGTTCAATTTTAAGCATGAAGGAATTGAGCTACGAGGTTGAAATTTTATATTTAAGTTAAACACCCCCGGGACCGGAAAAATAAGCTTTTAATCAAAATCGGCCAAAGAGTACTAGTACTTTACTGATGTACTTTTTCAGTTTTTTTCGATTTTCTCAAAATTTGCTCCAACGATTTTTTTTTAAATTCAAAAATCAATTATTTTTTAGATTCTCTTTAAAATGTATATTCTCATTTTGGAATTGAAATCTTCTGAAGACCACTTTACTCTTGTATTTCATAGGGAAGATAGGAGAAATGGTTGCCATGGTAACAAAATATAAATATTTTCCCATGCTTATAAATTTTACATCTGAATTCATATGTTCCGTACTGTCGGGAACTAAATATATGTCGACACAAAAAATCTGGTGTGACAAGCACAGAACACAACTTTCGATTACCGAAGGTAAGAGAAAGTTGTGTGCTGTGCGCCAGTCACACCAGATTTATTAATTATATTTTTTTCAGTTAAATGCCTACGATCCGAAAAAAAAGTTTCACTAGCATCGTGGTTTCATAAAACCAGACAATTTAATTTTTTCACATTGAAAAGGTATAGGTAATCAGCTTTTTTTTTTTTTTTAAACATTCACACTTTTTTTCTCATTCACACTCACACTCACACACACATTTACACAGTCTTTTCGGCAACTTAGGCCGTTTAAGACTTTAAACGATATCCGTTATTGATTATTAAACATATTGGGGTCCAGGCATTCTTATTTAAGCCATATGGTATCCAAATGGCTTAAATAAAATCTTCGGACTGCCTGGGGTCCGAACCCGCGACGTTTGGTATACGAGGTTAGCACGCTAACCTCTACACCAAGCCCCGTGGGCAATCAGCTGTTAGGGTATTTCTCTGTGTTCGGGTGGTTGAAGGGGAAGGGGCGGCAAAAGAGTTCACTTCCTAGAAGCGGCAAATAACTAAATCCGCACCTGCTAATTTCATTTTGTTTTTGGGAACCACTTTTTCTATTTTCCAGCCTCCTGATATGTGACGCCCGAGGTACATGCCCCACTCCCCCAACCCTAGATCCGGCCTTGCCTCTCAGTGATGCATTCTTCGAAAGGAGTCGATGCTGAAGGAGTTCCTCCTCAAACTAGGACATCCTCACTAGCATAGAAGAGGTTGGATGAAAGAAACCGGGTGGAAGCAGAAATAAGGATTATCTCACTAGCTAGAAACTAATGCAGGAGGAGGAGTTAGATATAGGAAATAATGTAACTTCTCGGATAGATCTGCGTGCACGGAAGCACCTCGGGTAAATAAAGGAGATCCCGATATTAATTTTAAATAATAATAATCGCATTTTTAGTTTCAATATTTAAGAAGTTGGTCTCCACGATACTTCGGACTCTTGCTAAGCAAAGAAATTCTGGACATACAAGAATATAAGTGTTATTTAAATGGGAAAGACAATGGTAACCTAGTAAAATATTGTCAAAAGGCTTGGAAATATAGATACTTTTTAATCTCCCAGTACAATGGTTAACTGTTAATGTTAAGATAGACTGTAATCTAAATTTATAATTTAATCTATATACTGTATAAAAACCGGGCAACTCCTCAGACGGTCGGGTCGACCATGAGTATGTCGAAATATAAAAATTGTATTCAATTATGTAATTATGAAAAGTTTAATAATAAAGACTTTTATTATATTATTATTATTATTATATTAATCGCATTTTTATCATTTATATTTTTGTAGTATATCGTAGAGTAGAAATAAGAGAAGAGGAAATAACTCACGTGAATTATTGGTTTCGATATTCCAATGCTCTAGTCTCTTCAGAGGTTCGTGATTAGATTCAATCAATAAAATTGATAAAATAAAGTCGAATTCCTATCTTGTTAAGCCAAATAAATTCGACTTTTTACTACAACTTGGGGACGTTCCGACAGAAATTGCAAATTTATAAATTATTCATTTTTAAAAGATCAATAAAAAATCAACCAAATGCATTAAATTATTAGCTACCATTCTGACATCTCTTGGCAAATTTTCGTAATAGGTGTTTTTATTTTTGTTTACTTTTTAAGACACACAACGCCCTCTTATCGGGAAAAACATGCGTAACCTCCTCCTGAACCCCTTTAATCTCTTCATTAAAAAAAAAAAAAACCTATACAAATTCGAAAAAAAAGAAAGAAATTGACATCATCTCATTTCAAAGAAAGAAGAAATCCGGCGGACTAAATCCTTTTTCTCTGATAGAAAAGAGATAAAGGATAGAAAAATATTGTCAATACTGTTGAAATTCAATTTTTTTTTTTTTTTTTTTTGCAATCCTCTATCTCACATAAATAAATATATACCTACTAATTTAAAATTATTAACCATTAAGTTGAGTGAAAACAAATAATAACAAATTACTCAGCGATGACTGTGTTATCCAGGCAATTTCATGGCACCAAAATCACTGTTAATGTTAATGTTATTAATCAGGTTGGAAAAAAATCCGGGTTTTTTTTTAAAAGCCCAACCAAGCGGTTTTTTTTGGGACTGTAGTTAAGTGTGATTTATCGTTTCTGCTCTAGTTAGTTTTATATAAATTTCAATATTTTTGCAAAAAAATAAAATAAAATAATAACTTTGAAATATATAAGCAAAATGAGAATATACATTTTTCTTAAAGAGCAACTAAAAAAAATAAATAGGCCTAGTTTTATGAATTTTAATCAAAATCTTCGAGCGATTTTTGAGAAAATCGAAAAAAAACTGAAAATGTGCATCAGTATTGTACTACTACTTTTTGGCTGATTTTGTTCAAAAGGCCTATTTTTTCCACTTGGGGGGGGGTGAGATATTTTGTTCATAGACAGACAGACTAATTTGGAGAACCAATTTGAGTGGACTCAGGGAACAAAACGTGTATTTCCATCAAAATCTCGACATCGAGTTTATATATACTCGTACATACATATATACAAGTAGTAAAGCCCGCCGAAAGCTACGCTCATTTTTTCCTTGCTCGACTTCGGCGAGCATATGCATAAAATTTATTCTTGTTCACTGTGAGCAGTTGCAAAATTTTAAAGTTTTAAATTTCCCTCTCTGACTTAAGGCTTGATTTTAAATTTCCTCGCTGACTTAAAGTTTTAATTAATTTCAGGAGGAGTGGCTGAATATTTAATGAGTAGTGAGGATATTTAAGGCAGTCAAAAGCAATAAAGAAAATTATATTTATCTTTCACTATTGAACCAGAAGTCATAACATCCGACGAATGTTCGCTCAAACACATTGTCAGCAGCTGCCAAGCAAGAGCCTCTATGAGCTCGAGGCAAACAGCACTTTGTCCTGATGAAGGCCGAATATCAAATTGAACGTCGACAAACGTATGTAATAAAGCTAAAGATAAATATAATTTTCTTTATTGCTTTTGGCCGCCTTGAATATCCTCACTACTCATTAAAGTTTTAAATTTTTCTCCTCACCTCCACTTCCTGTAAATCTGGCCAATCAACGAGAGAATAGGCACATACACACAGGGACAGGAAATCAGCGGCTAGCGCTTTATATATAGTAATGACAATGATAATTAATGATGATATGTATTTCATATATAAGTAAGAAAAAGTCAAAAACCCATATAACAGTGGATTTTTTTAATTGAAAATCCCAAAAAAATCCAGTGGGTTTTTTCCGAACTGGGGAAATTCAATGTCAACCCTATTATTAATGGGGAGTGGGCATACCACACAAAAATTATTAAGTGAATTGATTTCATTTATTTCAGAGTAAATGAGAATTTTTTTGTTCATTACGAAATCTAGAAATATTTTT